>OMNM01044915.1:0-13355 GCA_900302745.1 Parablennius parvicornis
ACCAGCTGATTGGACCAGGTGATAGGACCAAGTGGTAGGACCAGCTGATTGGACCAGGTGATAGGACCAAGTGGTAGGACCAGCTGATTGGACCAGCTGATTGGACCAGGTGATAGGACCACGTGGTTGGACCAGCTGATTGGACCAGCTGATTGAACCAGGTGATTGGACCAGGTGATTGGACCAGGTGATTGGACCAGGTGATTGAACCAGGTGATTGGACCAGGTGATAGGACCAAGTGGTAGGACCAGCTGATTGGACCAGGTGATTGGACCAGGTGATTGGACCAGCTGATTGGACCAGGTGATAGGACCAAGTGGTTGGACCAGCTGATTGGACCAGGTGATTGAACCAGGTGATTGGACCAGGTGATTGAACCAGGTGATAGGACCACGTGGTAGGACCAGGTGATTGGACCAGGTGATTGAACCAGGTGATTGGACCAGGTGATAGGACCAAGTGGTAGGACCAGCTGATTGGACCAGCTGATTGAACCAGGTGATTGGACCAGGTGATAGGACCAAGTGATAGGACCAGCTGATTGGACCAGCTGATTGAACCAGGTGATAGGACCAAGTGGTAGGACCAGCTGATTGGACCAGGTGATAGGACCAAGTGATAGGACCAAGTGGTAGGACCAGCTGATTGGACCAGCTGATTGGACCAGGTGATAGGACCAAGTGGTAGGACCAGCTGATTGGACCAGGTGATAGGACCACGTGGTTGGACCAGCTGATTGGACCAGCTGATTGAACCAGGTGATTGGACCAGGTGATTGGACCAGGTGATTGGACCAGGTGATTGAACCAGGTGATTGGACCAGGTGATAGGACCAAGTGGTAGGACCAGCTGATTGGACCAGGTGATAGGACCAGCTGATCGTAGCTGCAGGTCTGGAGATGCTCTGACTCACTATCGTCACGACAACCTTTTCTGTTTTAAAGTAAATCTGAAACTTGCTGCTTCCTGTATTTCACCCAACAGGTGTGACGAGAAAGAAACAATAAAAAACTGTATTTTCTCAGATAAGTGAAATCTGCAGATCATTGGTTGGTGTTTTTAAACCAATGATTTTTTCATTTTGAGGGTAGAATTAAATAATAACCCCAGAGCAAACATAGCTAGAGACTTTCACTTTCACAGGAAGAACTCTGCCCTAAACAAATCTGGTCAAAGGATTGGAAGCATGTTTCCTAGTAACCAGCTCTGTGCGGCTGAAACACTGAGGGTAATAAAATAAAATTAAATAAAATTAAATAAGCCTGTCATGTAAAAAAACAACATTTTTACACTCCGTTGAAATAAAATTTAAAAATCCATAGAACAAAAGTGGCACGTTGTAAATATCAATGATCTGATTAAAAATATGTTATTTTGAAGATCCGACACACACACACACACACACACACACACACACACACTTTAATGTTGCTCCCTCTCACGTGTGTCACTGAATTGGTCAAAATAAACATAACGCATCTATGATTCATCTTCTAATCTAAAGTGCTTTGTCCAAGTTAGGGTTGAAAGGGGCTGGGACCAATCATGTAAACATGCAAACCACAGCTTTGAGATTTTTTTTTTAAACTCAAGTAATCACAAATCAGGACTAATAAAGTATCACTGGTGCATCTAAAAAAACAACTTCAATATGATTTTTTTCATACAAACAAAGAACAGGTATGTGATATGTCTCTGTACCTGCTCTTCATCAGTAAATATCCTTCTGGATCTTGGCTTCAGTGCCTACAAACCTTCAGGCTTGACCATTGTCTTTTTCTTTAATAGAATTTCAATTTATGTTTTTAAAAAAAAGAGCACGTACACATGCATCAGGTGATCATCAGACATTCACATCTAGACCCAGATCAACCTTCGGAGGCGTTTATGTAGTTATACTCTTTAGAAGACCCTTCACTTTATAAACATTGACCACACTCTTACAAAAAAAAATAAATCATTCCTCCTCCAGAATAACGTGATACCTCACATAGACACAGGCCTACATATGGTATTTATTCTCCTAACTCACTTCCCATTCAAAAGTTGTTGTATTTTTTTACACATACCCAACAAGACAAGCAGAGTAGCATTGTTGCCTTCAATCAGCACGGTCAGCTTTTTCCACATTATTCCCTGCAGTCAACCTGTCTCCACCTTTCTGCTTTTAATCCATGTAATATAAACTTGATGGCAGAACTGAGAGCCTTCACAGCAATCAGGACAGATTTCCCTCACCACCTTCATGAGCATTTATAGTATGCAGCCTTTTCCTAATCATACATTTCTTCCTTTTGAAACATTACTCAGTGGATTTGATATAATCGTGAAAACAAATAAATCAGTTCCCTTTTGTTTGAACTTTAACTTCCAGCCAGTTCTACTCACTTTATTTTTAGGTCCTCCTCGACATGGTTCAGGAATCACGGTTAAAGCCTCATCTGGGCTGCTTGACCTGAATTTATGAGAGAGTAAAGCAGCAGCCAAAATACAACGTTTCCATCACCATGCTTTACAGTAAGGACTTTCTTCTGAAGTCTTTCATATTCCTCTAACAGAGGATCACAGTCCTGCATGTTTTGATGTCTTCCTGCTCCACACATCACAGACATAAACAGACAGTAACACACACATGCTTACGGACTGGGAAAGGAAACTGGAGAGGAAACCCAGGCAGGCGCAGGGCACACAGATATTCCCACTGTGAGGTGGGGGTGCAAATCGCTACACCTCCAAACCTGCAGCCACCTGATTGAGACCCGTTCATTACGATCAGGTGTGTTGAAGCAGGCACACGTTGAAACCATGCAGGTCTGCCGCCCTCTGATCCGACATATCTACAGTTGCTCCCCCCCCCCCAAAAGTCTTAAAAGAAAAGGCTCTTTGGCTTTTGGGTTGGATGTTTTTGACAGACATTTCTTCCTCACTTGTGTCCCACGCAGGTCAAATGACTGATCATGAACATGTGTGCTGTGATTTCGGCGATCGGAGCTCCTGCAGATTGTGTGAGGACATTTCTGAGCTCTCTGAGACCTCCCGTTGTATCAGTTGCTCCGCTCTGAGGCCGAATTCACTCGAGCAGTGAGTCAGTCTCTTTGAAATCCAAGCCACTTGTAAACGATTTTCCTTACATTGGAAAAGTTGATGGTCCGGGGGTGTAGAAGCTTTCTCGCGTGATTGTCAAAACGCCTTTTCTTGAGCTGGGTGTATTTACCTATGTGGTATGCATTCAGACGGCAGCTCCATAGCTGCACTTATGTACCCCATAGCAACTTTATCCATGAGTCGTGCATAAAATTAACATTTAAAGAATCTTTACTGTTTTCTTACAGGCTGTAAGTGAAACGTTTGTTGCTTTCTGATTTTGATTTACATCTTAAATCAATGATAATAGGTTAAGAAACAGACATCTTCTATCCATCTTATGTACTTCAGGGTCACAGGGTACTTTTGGAGGAAGCCAGCATACTGGGACAAACATGCAAATTCCACACAGAAAGACCCCACATACAGACAGTTACTGTACCTTTTTATTTCCAACTTCTCTTTATCCATGTACTCTACTGCCTTTTCCAACTTAGGGGTTGTGAGGAGAAAACCATGCAGGCGTTATAAAAACATGCAAACTCCACACGGAAAGACTGAGAACTGGGGATTTTCTTGCTGTGAGGTAAGAGTGCTGACTACTACACCTACATGAAGCCATCTGTTTCTTTTTTTGTGTGCAAACCTTCTTTGTTGCAGGTGATTCCCTCCTCAGACCTTAGATATTTAAATGAAGGAGTCTAAAGAGGAGAACAATGTATTTCTCACACCTGGTAATGCTGCTAATAGTGTGTAACAGTTATATCTTACTCCAACTTGACTCGGAAATAATAATAGTAATGATTGTAAAATACTAAATCTGTCATAATATCAATGACTAAAACAATATCAGTACTATTATGTACAATAAGAAGGAACCATTTTATGCATAATGAGTTAGTATGACTTGGTATTTTCCCACTGATTTAAAATGCTATCTTGAAAGCAATTTTGAAACTTAAACATTTTTGGTGCATTGAGACATCTGAGGCCTGTGTAACCGAGCAGGAAGCCACAATGTCTGTTTCCATTGACATTTAGACCAGACGATGTGGTGTCGATGGTGGAGCATGACGACGCAAAAAAATCCTAACAGCCCACAAAGCAGACCAGTATCTCATCCGTCGGACCAAAAGTAAACCGTTTCAACTCAAACCCAAGAGAGGAACTCCACAAATAGACGACTGCCTGCATGACATCACTGTCTGTTTTCTGTGAGAATTTTGAAGTTTATCTTGACCTTCAGCCAATCATAATGGAACAACACATTCTGTTCAGCGTGGTACGGTTGTTGTATAAAGTGCCTTGCTTTTGTTCCTGTGATGTACAAAAACACTTCTTTTTTTTTAAACAGAAAGAAAACACATTTAAGCATTAATTAATCAGTGACACGTCCATACACCTCCTCACCCAGCATTAAATTTGTGGCTTCAGGCAGGACTGTACTCAACTCATTTAGCTCACTGAACCAAACTGTACATAGAAACCGATCCATTTGCCATTGATTTGTGTCCACTGATCAGTTGTGATGCTGCAGCACTCCAGCGGATTATATAACCCATGTTGACTTCTACCAGCATGAATCGGAGCACCATTCAAAATGTTTGATGCGACAGGGTTAAGTGTATAACTATCGGGTATCATGTCACGCCATCCCATCAAAAACATTGGATTTCTGTGCTACAATGACTAACGGTACCGACACCCACTCAGCTCCAAATATGGCATTTTTCCCTGTTCAATAAGCTAAAATGCAAACCCAAACTGTGATTCATTGGCTATAAATAGCTCACTGATTCCAAGTGTTATTTTCCGAGACTATACAGCAAACTGGAATGAGAAAACATATGATTAACCACAAGGAAAGTGGCCTGAACTGACCACAGTGCCTCAAGTAATCATGGAACAAATTCATATTAGTTTCAGCGTGCTCAGTCAGTCTCTAAAACATTACGTTTCTCCAGAATGTAATTGTTAAAGTTAATTCCTATTTTTCTGGTCAAGAGAAACATGTAACACATGTCATCCTACAAATGATTTAGGAGATTGTTATGATTACAGGGATGTTATGAAAAAGGTGTCAAAACCTCAACTGTGTACCAGTAGCATGTTTGTAAGCTACATTAAAAAAAAAAAAAAAAAAAAGAATGAGAGAAAAGGTTATTTCTACTTGTAATCTGAAAATCTCCACTGCATTATAAAGTGGTATCACTTTATTGTATATTTAACTAAATAATAGACAAAGTCAAAAATACTAGAGTCTCAGATAGCAACTTTATTTCTTCCATATTAACAAAAGACGGAATTATGAAGCTTGGACTTCTGGATCTGGAACCGGGAGCATTTATTTAACAGCAGGTCGAGGGGGAGTCAGAATGGTGGAAAACTCAGTGGGCTGGCTCTGCGAGAGGAGACAAGGAAAATGAAACGACATTGAGAATATTGCATGATGACACATTTCCTGTCCAAATAATAAAGTCAGTTGTATCAGTCAGCTTATGGAAATACAAAAAAACACCTCTGCATTAGCTAGAAATGACAATATTCTGCACATGAGCCGTCAGTGACATCCAGAGGAGGATTCATGTCACTGCACATCTGATGTGACCTTTTGACTTTTTCTTCACATGCAGACCTCATGTCCAGTATTGTTTCTCAAAAATCTGACAGATGATCAAAAGTCAGGTTTCTTTTCAATAGAAAAGAAGGCACAGATTAGTAGAGGTCACCTATGAGGTTAAATGACAAAACATTTGAGTTTTTGGAAGTGAATGCAATATATAAACCAATTCAAGAGCTGTATAAATAACACTTTTTAGTAAATGGACCAATAGGTGGCAAGACACTATGTATTCTGTGGCTTAACTTGTTATTAAATAAACTAAAATTGACACATGGTACAGAAATACATCCTAAGATTTATTGTTGTTAATATGAATAAAATATTCAGGGATACTCACTGGCTTTCACGGCCTTCTTGCCTGGAATAGGAAAAAAAAAAAAACAAGGAAACATTAACTGCACAAATTAATTAAAACAAATTAAATACAGTCCACAATGTTTCAAGACAATTGGCCCCAGTTGTTCCAGAAAATTATAATGTGAAGCTAATTTTCTTTGACGTGCAATGGTTTTCGTAAATGTTATTTAATAAGACCTTGCTTCTCACAAACAAGTCCAAAAAATGATTAAATTAACCCAGTATAGATGTGTATATGTTCCAACAGATGTGCATTTCTCAAGTCTAGCAACTTGCACATCTAATTACAGCTACAGATAATCTCATCATGTAAATCATCCGTTTAGATTATACTTACCCCCATAGGAGACTTTGTAGTAGAGGTATGTCATGATGCCAACACCCACCCACATCTCCTGGTATGCTTTGGTGTAGTAGGGGCTCATGAGGCTCCACCACTTTGTGAAGGCGCTTCCAGCCATCTGTTGAAGCAGAGGTGCGTCTTTAAAGTCATTACACAGTAGTTGTGTTTTTTTATTTTATAATCCTAATCTACAATGAAGATCAGCCTAAACTGAAGGAAATAACCGTGAACCTCAGCTGAGCCATGTCAGGGTGATGGCACAGGTCACCTCTGACATAAACGATGATGATTTGAGGTGTTTGATTTTTAAACTTTGACCGATGAGTTTTGATCTTGTTGGAAATAGTTGAATAACTACTGTTTCTAGAACTGCTTTTAGCTTCTAGTTGGATAGCTAAGCAAACTCGTTAGCATTGAATGAGTGCGACCGTCCGAGCCTAACAAACTAAAAAATATATATCTTTACATGCGCACATGTAAAAAGGTAAAATTATACGACTTTGAAATAACTTGACTGGTTCTTTAAAATGAGAGAAGACGTGAATGGTGGCTTAACGTTCTTTATCTGTGCTACGTTAGCATGAAGCTAACTGGTATATCTGGCACTCAAAAGCAGCAGATAAACCCGCAGAAAGAGAGCTGCTTCATTAGAAACTGCTCTGCGTGTGCAGCGACTGTCACACTGCTGAAATAAGAGTGATTCCGCCGAGCAAATTGAGGAATTTTCCTTACTTTTCAGTTTGTCACGCTGCAGGAGGAAGGTCAGACAGCCTCAGCACCGTACGTCAAAGTCGTGGGAACGGCTTCTTCTTATGCTCTCTGATGTGTCGTGCCTCACTGATAATTTACTACTCAGCGCCCCCTACTGGATCGACACAGCACCACCTGGCTGTCTGTTGGCTCCATCTGGAGGACTTGATGGCAAATGTCTTTTTTGTTTTGACCTCTTTTGCGTAAGAGATGATAGTTTGTTCCCCATCTATTTCAAATTGGAGAGGGATAACCTGGTTATGAAACATCGGGCTCTTGGCCACACAGAAAGATGTGACAGGGTCATTTTGTAACCTAGTGACGAGTTGGCCACCATTACCCTTCATCAGGCAAGTGATTATATATTGGTAATGCCTTTCCACATTTATTCCAAACAGTAAGTCCGTGACAGTCACAAAATGCATTAATAAATAGCTATACTGAGCCAGAGTTTGGTGAGGTTTGGCTACAACACAACCAAGTGTTTCCCCAATTTTCTCACTATATGGGAGAACTGAAAGAGTCTGTAAGGATGGATTGACAGGCGAACAGACCTTAATATGCAGCGTCACTGCATCAGAATCAATGCCAGCTTTTGTAATTGGCTTGGATAGATGAGGAGATGTAGCACATATACACCACAAATGGTTACGGAAGAAGTCAATCGAATCTACTTAAATATATATTACTAAATATCACTCAGACATGATATGATGTATCTGTTCTGACCGTTGTGACATTTCAGCATTAATATGTTTAAATACATTATATTTTTCTTTCACCCATTTCAACCACACACAAAGTATTTTCCACCTGAACTAATCACCTCTCTTGGATGAAGTGTTGTCTGTTTATATTCAGGGTCTCGTTCTGCTGCTCCCGTGGCAGAGGTATAGGAATCTGAGGTGAGAGTGCAGCTGCCACATGGCACACAGACAGTCTGCTCACCATAGTGAAACAACAAATAAACCACTGGCACTGCTCTCAAGGGTAAAAATGACACGCTGAAATACAGGTTACTGACTAACACTCACTTCCTCCTTCAGGTGAAACTAATAAATGGCATGGTAGATTTTTTTTAACCAAATCTGAACGATCCCATATCATTTTGGTCAGAAAAAAAAGAGATACAACCTCTCACTTAATCTGAATATTGGATTACTATAACTCTTGAGTCAAAGTCAGTGAACTTTGGAGTGTTATAAACTAGAATAACACTGAAAAATAACCTTAAAATGTTTCACATTAGTGCAGCCAAGTGAAGTTCTTTCCAAGTGTCCTTGTTACATCCGTGCAGAAGAAAATATAAAATATGAGAAAAAAAAGACACTTCCGGTTTTTTTTTTCTGAAGAAAAGGGATGAGCTTTGAAACACAAAACTGAAAAAGCAAATAGGCTGACTCCAGGATTCGCCAAAACATGATTATCTTTGCACCAAGGGGGCTACCAAGTTTACTTCAGAGAATGCAGCCGTGAATTGAAGCTGATGTGGGCGGGACTTTCTGTCCTCGGGCTTCCATTGGCAGGAGGCACCTTGTTTCATTTATGAGCACCTAAAGGCCAAGTCCTATTTGAAGAAACTAAACGGTCAGAAAACAACACAGTGTTTGGCCAATTTCAAAGGAGGAGATTTACAGCACACTGTTCATACTCTGCCGGCCGGGTTAGTTAGTGAAGTATGCCCTAACAGGAGCTGTTTGCAGCGACCTCAGCCCTGCTACAGGTATGTGGAAGATTCATGACAAAGGCCATCTATTTTTACCAATCTGCATTACAGCAGTGTGGCTCTTTCTGAACTGCTATTATTCCACCTCTCTGAGCTCTTTATTGTAGCGTTTTGCATGTGTGTGCCTGTATCTTCACAGTAATAAGAGGGTGTGTGTGTGGGTGCGAGCCTGATATGACTAATCAGGCTGTACAGGGAAGTTAATGTTTTGGAAAAATACCTGCAGTATTCAGTGTGTGTGTTTGTTTTTTTTTTTTTTCTTTTCTTTTTAGGTATGCTGTGGTTTTTCTGTTGAGTGTATGATTTACTAATCTGTCTCCTGGAGCTTCCTGAGGTTGATTGTGCACAGTACTCGGAGTCTAGATGGCTTCAGGTGGAGCAGAAGAAGACGATGGAGGAATTCCATTGGATATCGACAATGTGCACATGCTCCTTCAAGGTCAGACTATTTCTGGACTTTTATAGATGTGATGTGTGATGAGTGGAGAAACGTGGGTGCCAGCTACTCTCTGCGGTCATCTTGTAATCAAATCCAGCTTCTTCTGAGGTGACATAAATACATATTAGGATAGGCTGTTTTTGATTTACAACTACTTCCTATCTTTATGAATGTGTTTAAATGTCCAAACTATAGAAAACTGCTGAATTGTGAAAAAAAAAAAAAAAATTGTTAAAGATTTTTATGAGTCGTTAATTGACTGAATCATTCTGCCTGTCTTGTAGGTGTTAAGCCGAGACTTGTTGGTGGTTTATTTTTGACTCGCTGCTGTCATTTTTTTCTTACGCTTTCATTTCTTATTTCACTCCGAGGCTTTTCTTAATGTTGACGAAACGCCAGCTTCAAGTTTCTACACCACACCAACATGAGTTTACTTTTGGATGAGGACTTGATCAAACTAAACTTGATGTTTTATATCCTTTTCTGGCATCTCGTCGCCTTAAACTTAGATTTCGGCGATGTACATAGATATTCCACCCAGTGACTAGTTATCTCACTTCAGATGCTGAGCTTGCAATATTCTCCACTGTTCATGTAACACACCATAGGAGCGTAAACCAGCTAAACTACTACATTTTATTTAGGGGGGGGTACTTGAATTAAAAAAATTTTTTTTTAACAATTTTAACCTTAATCTGTTGTACAATGGTTGCAATTTGACAGAGCAATACCCTTTTGATTGATAACATTTTACAATGAGAGCATAATACAAACTGAGGTTTGTATTGTAGTGTGCCAGGTAACTAGGGTGGAGTTAAGTGATTAAAATGCTCAGACACCGCCTGCCTTGGCAGGCTCTTGAACAAACAGCAGAGTCACTGACTCAGATTCATGGTCAGGGTTGATATCAGTAAGCAAGTCCATGAAAAAAAACAAAACAAAAACATATGCTTTTGGGATTCTATTGGATAAATCACCTTTTTATATTACAGATCGAGTGATTACGTCGCTTGTTTGTCAACCCAGTTTAGTGTACACGGGGGGAAAAAAAGCACATTTGGATGGGTAATTTATTATTTGCTTAGTTATTTGAGTCTAATGGTTACTGACTTAGGATGGATTCAGTTATTGATATTCTTTGTAGGTACTGAACCACTTTAAGCCAATGATGACTGCTTGCAGTGACTGTATACCATATAGATATGCTCTCAGTATCAACAATTTTAAGCAAGAGCTGACAAAGTTAATTTAATATAGTTTGAAGCCTTTCATCATGTTCATGTTACTCTAATCAAATGCTATTTACAGTGAAAAAAAAAATCCCTGCTTTGGCAACAGCAGCTTAAGATGTGGTCTAGTGCCCTTTCAGAATCATGCACGTGTGTGTGCGTGTGTGTGCCCCCATGCAAGCGAATCTGAGTGTTCATTAGAACCGTGAGCATGTCTCTGTGTATATTTACAGTGAGTGTGTATGTGTGCCTGAGTATCTATGTCTTTGGCTGTCTTGGAAGCCGTCCCGTCCTGTAGCCAGATCCCTCCACTCACTTTAGCTTCAGGAAGAAGCCGTTAAGTCGGCCAGCGTCTCGTGCGGGTAGAGACGAAAGATGTTTCTGGTTGTCTGTGTGTCCTTCGTAATCACACATGCTTATATTGGCTGCTGCTTGTAAAAATGGATGGTGAAAAAGCTGTGCGGTTTTCAAATGTTGGTAAGTAGTCGGACCTGCCTGCACCTCCAGCCACGTCAAGGTTTCTGTTTCTGATATCAAAACTTTATTGGTCTTTTACTTTTGTTGTGACTAAGCTTATTTCTGCACATCTGTTCTATTTTAACTTCTTTTATTATGACCCTGTACTTTTATATATTATTTGTCACCTATGTTTTTTATGTGCTTCCCTCATTTGTCACCCCCACATGGTTCCTTGTATTTCTGCTTCCTGTGTTATATTAATTGTTTATGCTACTGGTTTTGTTACATATGTTCTTGTTTCATGCCTTGTTTATGTAGTATGGTTTTATATTCATAGTTTTGTTAGCACTCATTCATGTATTCATATCGAGGTCATGCCTGCTTTTGTGTTGCATGTATGAGGTGTTTTTTCATTTACTCTTCCCTCTTATCTCTTTTGCCTTGCTGCTCTGATTCCTCTCTGACTATAGACACACACACACACACACACACACACACACACACACACCTCTTTCTGCCATTGGCAACCCCAAAGCCTCAAACCTCAGCAGACAGATGCTCTCCCTGATGTAACTCCAACATAATAAAGGCACAATTAAGGCATATTAGTAGCGGTAACAATGTTTGAAATAGCCTGTAATGATCAACAAAGTGAGAGATGAACCGTGAGGATCCCGGTTTAGACCCTAGGAACGACCACAGCCTGGCAGTGGGGGACCGCCACCTCCTCAGGCATTAACGCTTCACCAAGAAAGCTTTTCAGTCTGAGACTTTTATGGAAATGTGCATTCTGTAAGCACACTGAAGACGTCCATTTGCATGTAATGCGATGTTTTAAATTAATATTTTGCGCAGCAGAAGTTATTGGCACCATTGCATGTGAAGGTCCCAGCTCCACCAGGGAAGGAGTGGACGTCACTGCATGAGCGTGAAGCTTCCTCGTCCGATTAACATGGTCCGACTCAATAAAGAACCACAGATTGTAATTGTGCTTTTGACCTCATGTTAGTGCAAACTAGCTTCAAAACGTCTTTAGTGTCAGGCGGTGGCTCGATACTGCCACCCACAGCACAGGGGAGGTACTGCTGGAAGTTTATATATTAAGCCTTTAACGCGCTTCAGTGTCAGGAACAGTTGTAATGCGTTTAATCTCTGTGACTAATTATATCCCAAAGCATTTGTCAAATAATGCCAATGTGTTGTGTTGAAATGTTGTGCCGAGTCACACAAAGACAGTTTGACAGATGACAGAGCGCCGAGAAGAACACCACAAACTAGAAACAATGAGAGACAGGGTACAACTCAATAGACATGGAACATGAAACTAAAAACTCCACAAACCACGAGGTGAAACGTGGAAATGGAGAACAAAACACCAGATTCATCAAAGAAAGGACTATTTTCAGCAGAAGGATAAACATCACTGGTTTATTGCTCAAATCCAGCGCCCTAAACGGAAGAAGCTTTTGTGTTGTAAGATGAAAGTAATACTCAAACCTCAATCATCCATTCGTCTTCTCTAATGTTGTTGGTGAAGCTGCGGCTGATTCCAGCTGAGAGCGATGGAAACATGCAGAGCTTCCACCACCGTCGCAAACGCTACTTCAAACACCCACTCAATTTCAAACTGTAAATTTTGGGTTTATATTGAATATAATCCAGTGACGAGGAGGTGATCCAGACCTGTGTGTCCATTCTGTGAGAAGGTAAAGGATGTTTCCCAGAGTGGCTCTCAGCTGAAGATCTTCACTCAGAAGGAACTGTAAGATGGAGCCGACCCTCTCTTGACGGCCTTCTGAGCCACCTAATGCTCGGTCATCAAGCCGCGTCAGGAAAATTTACATCCTCCATCTTTCGAAATAATAAAACAATGCTGAATGTTGAAATGCACTCGTAGCTGCAGACCACTGGCGCAAGAACCATAGCTAACAGTCCAGAAGAAGAAAAAACGTTTTATTGAAGTACACGTTCAAGTTTTCCACACACATCTGCATATATGAGTTTATGGTACTAAACATCAAAACGTCCACACCCCTGAGGCTTTTCACAGACGTCAGGGAAACAGATGTGAGTGAACTCAGCAGAACCTCATCCAGAGAGGAACCACTCTGGACCGCTCCCACCTTGGCTCCGTCTTCAGGTTCTCCTGAGAAGGCAGTTAAGAGTGCGTGTGGGAAACACCCAATCGTAGCGCTCCTTCTGAGACCGACCCTTCCTGAGAGCCTTCTCAAGTCCGAAGAACGATCCAATCTGGGACACGCAGCCAACGTGTGGAAACTCTGGTTTGTATAAGATGTGCTGAGGACCGGATCTCTGGACCATTTTTCATATTCTGATGGTCGTG
>OMNM01044916.1:0-10791 GCA_900302745.1 Parablennius parvicornis
CCAAAAAGGGAAAAAAAAAAAAAAAAAAAAGAAAAAAGAAAAAAAAAAAAAAAAAAAAAAAAAAAAAAAAAAAAACATGATCAAAATGTCAATCTTTGCTGAGATAATTGATCATCTGGATGTTGACATCGCTGACAAAGACATGCCTGTGAGCGGAATGAATAATTCTGAACCGCCTAAAGGTTGGAATGTGTGACTGTGTGTCTCTCTGGTTGCCTTGTGATGGATTGGCGACCTGTTCCGTGTATTGCCTCGCCTTTCACCCAGAGTTAGCTGAGATCTGCAACTCATAGTTGCTTAAAGCGAGTACAGGATGATGGATAGATGGATGGATGGACGGATGGATAAATGGATAGATGGATGGATGAAGCACCATTCATAGCGCCTGAAGGCACAGAGCCTGATGGCTGCTTGTGGCACTTTCTTGAGTCATCAAAAACACTTTCTGTAGCTCCAGGATTGTACTTGGTGCCATTTCTTTTCTATATAAAAACTTGTTTTAACCCTTCATAAACAAGTGAAGCATGACAGTTTCACTGTTATTCTACTGTAAACTACACGGACTTGACAATTGGACTTGTTCTGGTTTCACAAGCAAGTTATACAACCATGTCTCATAACGTTTTAATGGATGGATATTTGTGTTAGTCTTGACACCAGTATGAAGCACAGGACTGATTCCTTTCATATATTGGAAATCAACACTATACAATCAAATGTAAGATATTCTTTTCTGAATGATGTAGTGAAAAATATCATGAATACAACCTGCTTCTTTTCTCCCTATTGAATTCCATGTTTGTCAACTACATATATGCTCCTGTGTCCTACTCAGGTGTCCTGAGAATACAACTGTCCACTGAAGTCATTGCTCATGAATCAAGGTTTCTCTTTTCCTTCTCCCTGGATAGATGGAGGCATGGGAGGAGGAGGAAGGGATGAAACGATGGACTGAATGAGCAATTCTTCTGCTCTTGCAAACAGGCCATTCAGGGAAATACCCTGGGGACAAGAGCTTTTTCAAGGTTGCGTCCTACTCTACTAGCTACCTCGGCACACGTCTGTGAATATGTGTGTGTGTGTGTGTGTGTGTGTGTGGGTGTATGTGCACATGCCTGAGTGCATGAAGTCCTCGGGGTCTCAATAACGTTCAGTCAGGCTGATATTTCTCCCCACACAGACCGTGGGTGCCTGTATGTTTGCATGAGTGTGTGCTGACTCGGCCAAGTGCCAGAGGTTCCCGCAAGTCTCCCAGGTCACGTCGAGGGTCAAAAGCTGTTGGCTACGAATGTTCTCTGTGCTCGTTTTGCCAAACGTGCGACCAAAAGCCCCCCCACCCCCGACATGTGAGAAGAATGAAATGCACGACAGTGTTATTGTTGTGCATAAAGTAGATGACTCTTGGAAGGTAAATGCCACTCTGTCTGTGCGCAACGACTCCAATTAACACAAACACTTAATACCAAATGACAGCAGGCGTCCATTCTGCATAATCACTTAAGGCAGAAGCCTGTATTTCCCCGCTTAAACCCACTGAAGCTTGACAATAGTAACTAAGGCCTAGTTTCAATGCTAATCACAATGCTTCCATTCTATATCCCAGTGTGGCTTTATTATGTGATTGAGAAGCCATTGCAGGCAAATTACACAATCCTTTTCATTGCAGTTGTGCAGCTGTATTGCGATAAAATGGCACTAGTAGCACTGCAAAAATCTTTTAACATTAAAAAATAATAAGCTATAGGCTTAATTGTTTGTGCAAACTATTCTCTCCTGCCGGGCATTACTAAAAACTGCAAGTAATTTAAGTAAGAGATGTACAGGAAAGAGCCTGAAGGGTTACATGTTCAATCAATGCAGGGTGTTCTGCAAAAATCTATGTAAGCATTGTGTGTAAAATCCTGTTTTTATGGATTGGTGCAAAAGGAATTACAAACAAACTAGACAAAGCAAAGTATTAACCATTATTTGTTTGCATTGTAAATCATTTAGACAAATACTTACAGAATTGGCATTACCAATACAAATTAGACAGGAAAATCTACAAATTGATATTGTTAAATCCCTGATATATCTATTTTCTACTCTAACTCTGTAATAGAGAGTGTAATATAGCCTTGTTGGACACACAAAGCACACCCAAAAATCACAGTAGCTCTAACATGCAGACAGAAGCAGCTGTGTGACCCTGGTCGCTTTAACAGAGGATCGGCTAAGTGTTACATAACACTGAGGTTTGAGCTGAACTGGAGCAGTGGCCAGGAGCCACTGACTCAACTAGAGTGCCGCATTTGACATCTTTTTTTTTTTAAACTTATCAAAAAATGAGATTCTCCCAGTTGTTTCTAAAACTATCAAACGTCTTTTTATTTGCAATTCATTGAGTAAATTTCATTGAAAAATTAATGATGGTAGCTCAAAAGCGCTGAATATTTATTGTTCACCCTAAAATTATGCTGAAAATGAATCCCAGCAGTGCAATTTCTTCCTCTTTCCATCCTCATTTTTGTGTTTGACAAATAAATAAGTTGTAGTGTAGTCCCATGACCACATCACTGCTCCAATCACTATTTAGTTAGATGAGATGATCCCTTATAACCTGTGAACTATCTTGGGGAAGAAAATGCAAGCAATTGCTTATTTCTTGTTGAAATATATTTCAGTGCTGGAACATCGGTGATGCATAAAACCTTTCAGATCAACAAAAATCTAATCTTTGTTTAACAATGATTGGAATCTGGAAAAGAAGGAAAATATGTCTGAAGTTTGGTGTAATTCTTATGTATGTATAAAAAGGGCACGCTTAGCATCATTGATTTTAATTTTGTTTAAAAGAAACACAATTTTAGAACCGATTCCATTACAGAATTATGAAATACTATTGCATCTATCTATCTATCTATCTATCTATCTATCTTGAACACTGAATGGAAGACAGTGCAATTTATAAAGCGGGAGGTTTTAATAGAGGAGAGACAAACACACACACACACACATGGTGTGCTGACTTCCACTTTGAATGGGATGATTCATCCCTCTGTAACCGTGAATGGACTCTTAAAGGACAAATTCTGGACCACAGATGCTGGAGGGGACAAAGCTCTAAACACAGAGGTAAATTTATGTATGAGTACTTTTCTGAAAGGGGGCTTGGTCCTTTTACCAGCTGCAGCGGCTGCTGGACCTGATCCCAGTCAGACTGATTGGTTTGGATAAGGTCAAAACATGCCCTCGCCCTGGTGATATGTTGTGTTGATGAGCACAACTGAATGTTTGCCTGAGTGAAAAGAAAAAAAGGGATTTTGAGGCTTCCGTTGAAACATGTGCCATTCAGATACAATCGAATTGACAGTGATTTAATAAGACATTAAAAAAATACATTAAAGTTTCACAAATATACAAAGAAATTTGGTATTTTCTTAAGCAGAGCCACTATCTGTCAGTAAAAAGAAACCTTTGGAAAATGCTGAGTAATAATTGACCTCTTCAATCAAGTCCGCTTTAACGATGCCTTTGAATAACTGGTACAAGATGTACAACCTTTATGAACCCAGTGCTGAACTCTGAAGACAAATTGTTCCCAAGTAGACTTGGATTTGTTTAAATGTGCTAAGGCAAGAAGCACAAAAGCAGAGTTCTAGATTTCAACTTTACTGACTGCACTGAGTATTCCTTCCTCATACCCTCTACCATATCACCTAATATAACTGAACAATTTGATTTTCTTTTTAAATTCATCACAAATTGATATCTGTGCATGTCAAAAGTACTCTATTGATTCAGTACTTATGTACAAACACTTGTGGCAATAAAGTCAAACTGTCAGTACAGTGAGTGGGAGAAATGTATGTCTAGACATTGAATACTGAGGATATTAACGTTCCTTTATGAACTTTCTCTGTTAGAAAGCCTTAGAAAGTGGCAGCACCGTTGACTATACACAACTTTATAGAATGCTATGCAAACATTTCACTTTAATTTATTCTGGGATGTTGCGTAGTCGAAAGGACGCCTAATGATACACTGGAAATTGTAGCTGTTCAGACAAAGAAAATTACAGAAAGTGATATTATATTCAAGGTGGTAAGCTCCAGTTTAGTTATTGTAACAGAAATCAATGCACCAAAAATCTCCCTGCAGTGACAACACCATATTCTGTATCTAAATATTTTAAACCTGCTTCAAAATCTATTTCTTACATATACTCTGCAAAGCTATTGAGAATACCAAATGCATACAGAGGCTTAATTCCTTTCTTCCATTGAATTGTCACTGCAATTACCCCTGCTGAACATGACATTTACCACTGCAACACAAGCAACCCTGTGCTCTGAACAACGTGCACAGAGCGGATAACAAAACACAGTCTCACCTTCAGGGATCAATAAACTGCACGGGGAACACTGTTGCACCGTTACCGGCTATGTATCATTATAAGCATCAAACTTAAGAATTATAGAAGGCTGCTGTATCTCACTCAAGGACATTGAGAGATGTGTTGGCTCTAGCTGAAATTAACCTGTGACTTTCTGGACGTGGCGCCGCGGTCTCCGACCTCCTCGCTTGGTTTACAGATAGCTTCCATAGTCACTTAAGAGGTCTTTTTTTCCTGATCGGAGGGAAGGCATTACTCGTCTCGTCTGTTGGGAGAAAGGACGGACGTAAGCTTGAAATACCTCCCAGGCTTGACACAGCACTGCTCCAGCTGCACTCTGTAATTACCAGCAGTGCAATCAGCAGACTCGTTAATTTCCCCTGACTGACAGCCGCTGATGGCTCAATTGCAGAAAATGCACTGGTACAACTTCATAAGTAAATGGAACCGACGTCCCGGAGCATTCTCCAGCCCGAGAGGCTGCACTCAGAAAAGTACATATTATTAGGACCACATAAAGCCGAATACAGTTCAAGAAACGCTGCCTGTTGTTGTCAAAAACATAAAATCCCAAGACCCCTCATGTTGTGCGACATGTTTAGGGTGCGATGTCAGATGCCGCCAGCCCACGGAAGAACAGCCTTGCAGTTCTGAAGACGTATTGATTTAGGTGTAAAGGCATGCGGAGCCTTCCAGAACAGACAATCCTCCAGCAAAGTAATTGGGCTGAGTGAGCCAGCAGAGTTGGCCCAGATAACTAGGTCACTTATTAAGTTGTTTATTGCCGCGATTCGACATGATGCAGGAGGGTGCAGGTGGCCAGGAGGTCCAGTTCGAAGCATGATGTGGCGCAGGTGCAATGGATGAAAGCCAGAAAATCCATACAGACTGGGATTGTTAGTTATAAGATATATGTTTTTGGTAATGCTGTTTCTCACATAGATCAACATGTATTTTCACAATTATATTTGCATCAAGATTATTTTATATATTCAGTAGCTCAGCGATTACAATCCCCTGAGGTGATTTTTTTCTTATGCAACTAAATAGTACAATGTTTTTTTGATGCCCTGGCATCAGTAACAACTGATGCCATCACACAAAATTCAGTTGAGATGATGTCACGGAGGAGCTGACGTTCTATATTCAAATCATCGTTCAAAAAATCCCATTCGTTGGCTGACCTCCATTGTGGAAAGTCACTCATCAAGCCAGGAATACAGAGAGACGATTAATCACTTCCGATTTTGTTCAAGACAAGACAAGGTGCATTTATTCCCATATCACCATTCAGACATTTTGTGGAATAAACATAAATATGGATGCAGAAAGAAATCATTTCTGGTGCAAGTTTTCATGACACCACACAGCATCTCAGCTTCTCACACTGCTTTAGCAATCTGCTGCCCTCTGAGCTGATACACTGGGGGTACCCAGCCACCAGTTGATGGACATAATTCAGCGGTGCACAGATGATTTTATATTCCTTCACTCACAAGAGGTTTTGAACCATGTTAGTCTGAGTCTTAAGTATAGATCTCCTGGGTCAATCTACCAGAAATAGATGGCATAGTGTTATTGGTCTGACACAAAGAAAGCTTTTCCACTCCGACAAGACCACGATCTATGAAGGGAGATCTTCATGATAAAGTGACGATCTCAACTATCCAGGAGAGACCGAGGTCATGTTTACACGTACACAGGCATTTACAAAACTGTGATATTCCTCTGCATTTGGACCTTGCATTTACACATAAATGCAGTTACGAGTCACCACAAACGATGATTCAGGAAAACCCCAGCCACAGTAGAGATTTAAAAAAAACTCTGACTGGCTATCATGTCTTCATGCTTCTTGTTACACTGCCCCCTACAGATTTGGCATGCTCATAGTAGCTCTGAATCAGGTGTATATGTGAACCGTGGGGATTAAAATTTGTTCCGTAAAGAGGTGGAAATATCCGTTTTTCTAAAAACCGGGTTACGTGTAAACGTGGCCTAAGAGTAGAGCTGCTACTCCTCCACATTGAGAGGGGCAGAAGAAGAGGAACAAGAAGAACAAGAACAAGAAGACAAGAGGCCATGTTGCTTGAGCAGTTTTCTTCAATCGTGTTTAGACCACCACTCAACAGAAACCTGATAACCACTTGACCAATTGGTGATTTGGTGATTTGGTGATTGAGCCTTCAGTTTGATATATGTGCTCATGAACCCATTGGACAGATATGTGGTTCACGGTTACTGCGTATTTTTAGAAGATCGATTATCCATGTCAACAAGCGTCCCAGTGGAAGCAGTGCGCTTCAGGCTGTAATGCTAAACAAAGAGCAGTACTCAGTTCACCAGCGTTCACAGCTGACCTGATTTAACAGCTCCTAAAATGTTGTAAAGAGACTGAAGAAATTGTGACATGGAATCGAGTTTCCTCCAGAAGAATAGGGAAAACATCGCAGCTAACCAAAAATGTCCATGAAGACGTGGAAGTTAAAAGTAGCACCCACGTATCACTGTTCAATGTCAGTCCTACATAGATCCAACAAACTTCAATCCTGAATATATCTGACTTTTTATTTTTTAATCAAAAATAAGCAGACTATATAATGTACACTATCATAATGTGCAACACATGGAAATGGTGAAAATTTGCTCAGACTTTTGTCATTTGTTTTGAACTAGTTTCAGTGTTTTGTATAAAATCCAATGTAAAATGAAACAATTTTGTCTTACTTACTTTGGAATTATGTTATTTATTAAATAAATTAAAGATTTAATATTAAAATTCGCAAGTATCTGTAAGTCATTTGCCTTTGCTCTTCCCTCATCTGTGAAAGGGCAAGATCCAAAGAGCCAGTTTTTGAACCAGTTGGATATTTCAATTTTCAACAACCATGAACTTACATTGGATAAAAGATTGTAACTCATTAATGTATGTGATATTAGATGAGAAATGTCTGTTAGGGTTTGCTCAGAAGAGGACTCAGAGTGCCAAGTACCAACACTGGTGGAGGAGAAGCTCATTTTATTGGATCAAACCAGCGACGAAAACTCATAAATTCAAAATCATAAAGTCATTGAGATCACAGGAGATAACAATGCCACGCTGGAAAAAAAAAAAACCCAGGCACGCAGAAGGCAGACAAACCAACAATCAGAACACACAGAAGATGCACAATATAATACACCACAGCCACCAGGTGAAGCCAATCACACACTAAGTGCAGGTGAAACAAATCAGGGCAGCAATCAGACACTAGGAAAAGAAGCCTAAAACAAGAAACAGCATCACAGAATAACACAAGAAACAAAACCATGTGAACACAATAAAACAGTAAAACAGGTGGCCCGGAACTGGAGTTGATTAATAAATTGGAAATTGGAACACATTCCCCCTGCAAATACTCCGCATGAAAACTAAAGCAATATGAATTCACAAAATATGCTCATGAAATGTTTCAATAGGCTTCTGCCAAATAATTTATCTGAAACTGAGTTTCATTCAGTATTCATTCAGCGATGATGATCTAGTTTCATGCAGCAGATAAAGACGTGGTGGTTTCTCACGCGGCAGATGAAGGTCTACAGCGACTCGCGTCGTCTCAAAGTACTCCTGGGTACTGTTGTGCTGAAAGCTCAGACAATTAAACCTAAAACAAAACACATCACACTTTTATTGCTGTGTAAGATTCACAGTCCATGGCCATTTAATCATGACTGAGAGAAAGTTCGCCCTGATGTGCAAATCCCTACAGCCTGTCAATTAAATGTTGAAAAAAAAAAAACAGAAAAAGGAATACATTTAAATGTTCTGGTTGTGATGAGTCGGTACACAACTAGCCAATACTCTGGGCTAGTGTTTCCAACAGTCAGAGAGGAGGCGTCAAAGATCATGAGGGCTGTCGACTTTTACAAATTTGAGGTTGTCCTGTGAAAGAAAACTAGAACATACCAGAGAGACTGCTAATGCTTTTACTCCATCTTTTTTTTTTTTTTTTTTTTTTTTTTTTTTTTTTTTTTTTTATACCAAATCATCAGTAAATAATCTGGAATATAATTCTTTGTGGTCCATATAAATTCTATACCTAAAAAATACATGTTATAAACTTGTTAAGTTGTATGTGCAATTTGTACATATGCAAGCCACATATTTTCCACACATTGAGTATTCTAGGATTTTCTTCAGGACTATTTTTATATAATATCACACATTATGATAGCAGTCCACATTATCTTTCTTTTAGAATTGCAATAAGGAAAAACCACATGTGAATGAGTTTTTAAGAAATAACTAGAGAAGCCAGCTTTGGAGGAGCTTAATTAGAGGGCAAACTATTAGAACAGAAGAGAAGGTGTAACTAGAGGTTGGAAAGGTTTCTATATCCTACACACTTTCTCACCGCTTGTCACTGCAATGTCGATGTCTGCAAGCACTCTAATTAAGTCTCTGCCCAAGTTACACACATGTAGCTACTCCTCCTGAATCAGCATACGATGTAATGCTAATCAAATGTCACTATTTTACACTCAGACCTAATGCTCATTATTTTTATCTTGTCTATTTTACCTATTTGTGGATTTATATGCATCTTTGCTTGATAAGAAAGATATATGTGGAAGTGATTTGACGTTGTGCGTTTAGGAAAATGACTCGCCAGGATGACAATGACAGGACAACCGAAATAACTAAACCTCTCCATCTTTCCTTAATTTGAAAATAAAGATGAATTAACACTACAAATCTCTAATAAAACAAGTAAATGTGCTTTATTAACTTCAAATAAATTGTGTGGTGTGGTGCCTGAATGCAATTATTTCTCCATATTGTTGTATAGCAGGACAGAAAGATGTCCCAATTTATTTTCCCCCCTTGGTTCTTGTCAGTGCTGAGGCTTCAAGAGAATCGGGTCTCTTTTATATTTTCCTTGATTGCATTTTCCGGCATCAGAATCTCTTTGCAAATAACGAGGCAGTGGGGTGGGAAAATTAACACCATCTAACAATTGATAAATAAATTAAAAAAAAAATAACAATTCTTTAAATTTTGAATTAACAGTTTTCTGGATTTAAAAAAAAATGTTTTAAAGTGTGTCAAAATAAGATTTTACATCAAACTTTTGTCTAAAATATTTGAACCATCAAGCAAGCAGTTAAGAGAAACAATTTACACAGCACAATAACAAAGTCCTGCTCTCTGTGTAAATGCCTCAATAAAGCACGAGCAGCTCCATTTCGTACATTTGATGATATGACCGTGGCGAAGAAAAAGGACAACACAGTGTAGCCATGGATGCAAAATAAAGAAAAAAAATGTCTTGTTTGCTGTAAGTTACACTAAATATGATAGTCAGGAGCATAAATTAAGATGCTGTCAAATAACACAACTACTACATTAGCAATAAAAATTACAATATTTATAAATGGTCCAATTAAACGGCAAGCTTTTGTGTGAAAGCATGAAAAAATGCTGCCGCTATAATATCTTAAAAAGTCCTTGAACTCCTCACAATTTGAAGTTTATAAAGCCAGAGCTCAATGCAAATCAAACCAAAACTAATTAAGCAGGAACAAAAGTATGAATGGACCCGAGACAAACTACAGAACAGTTTTAAAAATCTGGTATGCACGTCAACAATGCCATTTTCTTAAAGTGTATTATGTCTCCTATTATTGAAATCGAGTGCAATTGGGAGGAGGAGAACTATAGCTCGGGGGAGTCATTGTATTGCAGTAAACGCTGTTGATTATCAATAACCACATGGTCACAAACTCGGGGTGCCTCACTCCGCCCATTCATTTGAACAGCGTTCTGAGCACTGACTGACACCACGAGAACGAAAGGAAGGGTGCAGAGGACACATCTTGGGGGATTCACCCCATCTGAGGCTCCAAAGCACCCAACAGCTTGATCCTGTGTCACTCCGAGGGCAAGGCTCGGCTCTCCCTTGATTTGCTTTTGAAATCTAAACGTTTAATTGTGGTCAATGAAAAGGGTTCAAGCAAATGAATGGTTGAGGAATATGAGCAGAGGGAGGGGCTATTTCAGAGTGTCAGGCTGTAAAATGAGTATACATAAAAAGCAGAAGGGATAGGAGGGGAAAAAAAATCAAGAGGGAATAATGAAATTAGGGATGGGGCGAGAGAGAAAGAGAAAGCAAGGGCTGGAGAACTTGAAGCACTGACCCCTATCGTCCATGGTGAAAAGCAAGAGATTAGAAAGTGTTTCATGCTAATTTCCATGGAGATTTCTGTAATTTCTCAAAAATTACTTCTTCCCGCTTTGATTTGTCCGTACTGCCTGGCCCCCTGCTAGTGTTGTCGGGGTGGTCTACTCTATCATGCCTCTGCTCTTGTGGGCCCCTCGATGGCCCCTCGCTGCGGCCAGCCGTCGTGAGATTACTGAAGCAGCGTTGACGTCTCTA
>OMNM01044918.1:4931-17059 GCA_900302745.1 Parablennius parvicornis
CCCTCTCTCTCTCTCTCTCTCTCTCTCTCTCTCTCTCTCTCTCTCTCTCTCTCTCTCTCTCTCCGTTTTGTGTTTGGTTGATTGGTAAAGAATGGTGTTTCACAGCTGTGTCTCTGTGCCTGTATGTTGAACCTCAGACTGAACGACCACTACCAGAGAAGCAATTCACTTTTTTCATTTTTTGGGGGACCTGTTGAGGTGAGCCCTACCCTCACCTGTCCAGGTGTATCCTGCCCCGCCCACAGTAGGCTGGGATCGGCTCCAGTGCCCCGCGACCTTGAATTGGATAAGCGGTAAAAAATATGGATGGATGCATAGATGGATGGATTTTTTTTGGACGGGGGTTATAAAATAAGCAGTTAATTGTAATTTGTCCACTAGGTGTCACACTGTACCACCGTAGGTACATCACCGGGACTGTACTGAACAGCAAGAATGTTTGTATTCAAGAAATCAGCACAGAAACTAGCGACAACAATGCAGATTAAATGACATTAAAGCCTCTTTGTAGCATGAGCAAGAGTTTATGAAGACGTGTGTGTTATAGACTGCAGAAATATTTTATGTGAAGCAACAATCTGAAGAGAAACTCTGAGGCAGAGCAATTTTCCAAATCCATTTACACAGCGAAGGAGCTCAGAACAACTGAAAACGTAACTTTTGAAAACGGCTGCAAAGACGCAAACATTTTGAAAATGCTCCTACTTCGTCTCCATGGAAACGGGAAAAAACACAGCTTTTCTTACCATGTTTATAGTGGACAGTCACTGCTGACGCCCATGGCTTGGTGGGCAGAGGCATGGTCTCCTGATCTGAAGGTTGCTGGTTCTGTTCCCATCTCCACCTGTTGAAGTGTCTCTGAGCAAAACACTGAACCCCACACTGCTCCCAGTGGTTGACGGAGTGCCTTGCGTGGTTCATTAGTGTGTGTTGGGTGAATATGATTAACAGTGTGAAGCTGTGTCTGTGGTGAAAAAGAGCTATATAAGTGAAATGTGTTTAGCGTAATAATGTTTAGAGTGGCTCCTTCTCTGCTGCATGTGTCTGTGGATTCATTACAAACACTAACATGTAGCTCTCACCAACCAACATTGTAGTTTTCATCTGGCCCAACATGAAAAATACGTTTTCAATGTTTCTTCCAATTCTGCATAAACAGACGTATTCAAAATGTTACAACATTTTCTCAAACAAAGACTCAAATATAATGTATTTCTCAGAGAAATCACCTCATAATGTAGGATTTTAGGGATTTATTACATTTCTGATATTCTTGAGTTATTGAAAAAGGAATTTAATTGAAGACCTAAATGCTGCATTCTAATGCACAATTGGCTTATTGCTTCTACCTGCACATTGCCTTAAACTGAGCGCCTGTAGATTCTGAACTGAAATACTTTCTATTCTCCTCTTAGTAGTTTTTGATAGATTATTGGATCTTATTCGTTATCTGCAGGCCTCTGCAGGCCTCTTATAGCTCAGTCCCAAGACCTTAGAAAGTCACTGTCACACATAATTAAACTAGTAGTAGAACAAGCATAGCTGTCAATACTTATACTGTATCAAAATCAACATTTTCAGAGCAAAGAATATCTTTTATATTATATATTCTTTAATGCAAAACATGATTTACAGAATCAAACGTGTGTTATCATGTTGGAAATTAATAATTCAATCGATCACAAGTCCATAGAATCAGTCCACCTGTGTGGATTCTGCAGAAATAACTCCTCATCCTGGAAAAGAAATTTCATCATTCATCATTTGAATGCACCAGGATGAGTCAGAGAATTATGAACCAATCAGCGGCTGCCTTTCAAAAGGTAAAGACCACATGGTATCACCTAACCAATCACGTTACTCAGTTGTGTACTCAGCCAATAATTTGCTATGTTTCTGCAATAAAAGATGGATTCAGAAGAATTTGAAGGTGACACGAAGCGATGGACAATATACACATCTTTTAGAGGCATTGAGCAAGACGCCTGGCATTTATTGGCCGTGTTTTTCATATATTGAATGTCCAAATAACGGCTGGATGACTCGCTGCCTAAAACTATGCTACCAACCATTAAATGATAAATACTTGATGAACACAGAAACTAGGAACCGGTTGGTATTTATAAGTACTATCACATGTTGTTCTGCAGGATCTAGTTACATCAGACTTAAAAGTAGTTTGGTCCTTAATCGGCCAAATCCAATGTTGGTTTCATTAAGTGTCCGATCACACGTGGAGCTCCACGTCAAACCCTCTGTGGTGACGACAGCACACGCTCTACTACCTGACTACGATCTCATGAGAGGATTTTTGTTGATAAAATATCTTATTCTGGTCACTACTTGATGGATGACAGCACATTCTAGTTCCACACTTAATGATGTACTAAAGACACACAAAACGAGTACAAAATTGATTTCATGCACACATACGTGGAGGCTCATCTATCAGCAAGACACAATGAAGACTGCAACAAATGTGCACACGCCCAGTTCATGAAACTTATCGACGGAAACTGAACTGTGTATTATCCATAAAGGTCAGTCAAGATTAATTTACTAGCGATGCCATTTTTAATTATATCTGAAAAGATTTTTGTGGTTTATGATAGTGAGCCGATCTACTCAGCCTCACGCCCCCTTTACACAACGTTTCAGTGAAAACACTTTTTTATATTTAAATTTCAGAAAAATCTACGACGGGCATTCTAGTGGACAGACGACCAAGTTGGACTGATGTTACCATGTCAAAATAAAAGTACCAAGTCCAGGAGAATATCGACTGGGCGTCATGACCCCTTGCGTAAACATTGTTCTGATTGGCTCTACTGAGCATGTGCAGAGGAACTATTTGCTATGCCTGTGGCGCACATGCTCAGTAGCAGCGTTTCCAGAAAGTATCGTTTTCGCCCGTCTGCACGACAACAGAGATTCAAAAAGTTCCACTTTGGGATCTATTTTCAAAAATCTGTTTTTTCAATGGGTCGGAGCACCGTTGTAATGGAAACGGACCCCAGGAAGGTATGTGTTTTCACTTGAAACCGTGGTGCTGTGAGCGGCCTTCTAGTGGAGAGAAGCAGTCCTCTCGGCGTTTATTTGCTGAATGTTTGCTGTGGTTCGGTTGGTAGAGCGGTCGTCTTCTGATTAAAGGTTGCAGGTTCTCTTCCCATCTCCTGCCGTCCACATATAAAAATTTCCTCGAGCGCCACCCCAAATTGCTCCCATTGGATGGACTAGCAACCTTTGTTGGTGTGTGAATGTGATGAACAGTGTGAAGCACTGTGGGGCTGTTCAATCAGCTGAAAAGTACTTTAAAAGTGAAGTACATTTACCACATTATAAGAAATGTAACTGTTCTTCTGTCTTGAAGTCTTTTCTGAATCTCTTTTGTGGTTCTTGACTTCCCCACATTTGATTCTGAGACTGATCCTTTCCTTTATTTCTGGTTGCAAACTGATATATTGTCATGTGTTTGATAAATTCCTCCACTAAAACGTCCACCTCGTTCATTTTATAGCTTCATAATCTTACAGTCTGTTGATCACCTGCAAGCTGAAAGCGTAATGTATTTACTTTATCCTGTGGTTTCACATGCTCTACAGAGTCATTATAATCACCATTGACTAATCACAACCTTTGACCTCTTGCACCACCAGTAGGTTGATCATTTTGGATCCGGCAGGAAGGTTCAATAGCCACTTAATGGAGGTGATTAAATGTGGTTGATCAATCAATGTTGCTGTTGGGTGCAACAGTCATTCATCATGGCTGAGGAGCCCCAGCATGTTGTGGCCACTATTCCTTTCATCAGAGTTTTTACTCGAGCGGCCAGACAACAACTGTGCAGAAAAATGAACCTTTCTGGGGCTCGAGAAGGAAAAGGCCTTTGAATAGGGTGAATACTGCTGCGAATAGACTAAAACTGTATTGTGAGCATTAGCTTTTATCTTCACTATAGTAGCTCTTATGATGGAAATACAGACAAAATGACGTCTTCAATTGAGTTCTTTAATAATAACTATAATAATAATGCATTTTATTTGTATTGCACTTTACATTCGTAAATCTCAAAGCGCTAAAGGCAACAATATAAAACACTTTAAAGAGGAGCAATAGAAGTCAATATGAGCTGCGAAATAGGGACGTTTTCAGTCCCTTTTTAAAAGAATGAACAGTCTGTGGAGCCTCAGATGGTCAGGCAGTGAATCCCACAGGCGGGGAGCCTGTGGCAGGAGGCCCCCCTGGTGTTTGGTCCTCGGGAAAAGAAGGTGTAATGAATTATTGGAGCAGAGGGAGCGAGTTGTGGTGGGTGGGGGAGTAGTTCCTTGAGGGGGATGGCGTCGTCGACGGTGTGGTGGAAGAGGATGGTGAGGTGGATCTGTACCTGGATTTTCTGGATGTTTTCCAACATGTTAATGTTGGATGGATATATTAATATTGGCATAGAAGATGGGCGGATCATGGTAACAGCGGCTAACCTTCCAATTATGTAGATTGTTGGAATTTTCCATTTAGATTGCCTAGTTTTGTGTATCCATCCATCCATCCATCCATCCATCCATCCATCCATCCATCCATCCATCCATCCTGTTTACAGTATCAATAAGTCTCCACGTCTGACATCGGTGAGAAATAATCAACTGTCAAATGGATTTAATAAAAATGAAGGCATCAAAGTTGATCTAAGAATCCATCCAATCGCAGCTGGCACTGAGCCAAGTCAAGGTGCATGTAGAGCAAACACATAGAGAGATAATCTCCTCAACCCAACCCTGATAGTTTCCAGATAAAATGTACGCTTGCACAGGGAGAACATGCAAACATAAGGAAAAGGTATCATTGGTGTTAGGGAAAAGTGCTAACCACTAAACCGGCACATCGCCACCAGCTCATTTGGATGTTTTGTAAAGTTTTATTGTTCATGTTTGTAAAGAGTTATTGGAGTTGAGACAAAGGCCCAGAAACAGCGACACTTCATAGAAACTCCTCCTGTTTCCCATCATTTAGTCGTGTTCTCCTTTTCCATTTTAGTAAAGCTCTCTGCTTCATGTGCAGTTGCATCACTGTGTGTTTTGGCCACATTCAACAATGGAACAAACAGGTCTGATGGTTAATGGGAGGCATTAGTGTTTCTTGGTCAACATGAGATATGCATCTATTTCCCTGCTGTCCCTGGCAACTAATAGAGCATCTCCTGGCCTGGCCCACTAATAGCCCTCAGTGAGAGGGAAATGAAGCATGGTTTGATGGCTGCTACGACAGGATGGGTCTCTGGGCTCACCTCAGGCTGCAGACAGGCCAGACACTGCCTGCATGATCAGTGAAGCTGCTGCCAGACACAAAGATGATGTTTGTTTGTTTGTTTGTGGTTGTTTGTGGTTGTTTGTGTGTGTGTGTGTGTGTGTGTGTGTGTGTGTGCATGTGCCTGCCTGCGTGCGTGCATGCATATGTACGCATGCGCACGTGTGTGAGTTAGAGTGCGGGTTAGTGAGTGACTGAGTGAATGTGTGTGTTTTTACCAGAAAACTGGCAGCTTTGGTTATCAAATTAATTCCGTAAAAAAATACATTACAAATGTAAATATATTTACAAAACAAGTCGTACATTTTACACTGTAAAACTGCAGTGATTCCCATGAAATATGTTTAAAACTTGTAGAATATACAGTCGTTTTCAATTTAGTGAGATCTTGCTGCATTCAGTAAAACTGACCTGCAGGTAATGCTTATTTGACATCATATCCTGGTTATTGATTATTTAACGTCAAATCCTAGTCAAATTTACATGCAGTTATTGATAGTTGTACCTTAAATCCAAGTACAATTTGCTAGTTGCTCTGTAAAATTGGTTTACATTTGTACTGTATATTTTATGAATTTATTTTGGTAACCACAGCTGCCAGTTTTTTTTTCTTCAAACCAACATCTTTTTTTTTCTTTTTTTTTTTATAGTGTGGAACAACACACCATTTTCTCAAATAGTTACACACAGTTTAAAAAACTCACACCCAACAGTACACACATGTAACTTCTGGGTCCCAATTATCTTCAAAACTTTGGCTGGTTAAGGGCAACAGAGATAGATAAGAGTTTAGACAATTATTTATTTAACAAAGCATCCTCACCACATGGCAGATTCGCAGAGGTCTTTGGCCATGCTTCCCCCTAACTTATGGTTCAGGAAGAAGATGGGTACATCCAAATTGTCCCTCCTTTCTCCTTTCCTATCCACTTCTCCTTCACCCCGGAAGTGTTTCAGTGGCGGCCATGATAAGAAATGTCTGAATTCTTAATAAGCAAGGAAAGGAGGCTCATTGCTTCCTTCATAGCCTCCTTTAGCCGAGGAGACACGGATGCTTCCTTTTCCAAAGGAGACCAGATCATGATGCGACACAGTTCCTTGCGGCGAAGACATTTAAAGCACCTGCTCATCGGAGCGTTGAGGGAAACCCAGGATGTTTAAAAAGATTCACAGATTATGTCAGTTACCAATAATTCATCAGCCTTCAACAACTTTAAATCCTCTAAAACCAGATCCCAACTAGGAATGTTCTGGATGTAGTAAAACAAACAGTAAAGTCTACATGTCAGTGTTTACTGACGTGTGTGTTGGTTCTTATGATCTGATATATATGATCAGACATTATCACATCATTGACGTCAAACAGTCGTTCAAGAAAAAAGGATCAGAGACATTTTTAGCCACATTGTTTTATTCAACATGTTTCATTCACCAGGAGCTTTGTGACGTTGTACATTTGTATGTTAACAACAATTTCATAAAATCCTACTTATTTTGGATTAATGTTGATTTCTGAGTTAAAGTGTGTGCAGCCGTTCCCAACGTGACCTTCTTCTAGTTTCACTTCAGTTCCTCGTAGCCTGGTAGCCGCTTTTCCTTTAAGTCACATTCAAACCTTGAGATATTTGAGTTTATATCAGTGTTTGGAGGCACAGGGGAAAGTGGTAGAAATGAGCTTTTTGTAGTCCATTTTTGGAATTACATTTTTTTTTTTTCCACCACAGCAGATGTCGCTAACTTGTGCCCCCGGCTGATTATTGTGACATCACCGAGTGAAAGTGTGGTCCAACTGTCACAACAACGTGATCGCCTTTAACTAACCCCTCCTCACGCCTTTCCTTAACCCTGTGATGTCATCCACGGGGTTGAGGAAAAGTAGAAAGGTAAGGAGGGACAATTTGGATGTATTCTTTGTCTTTGGGAAACCTTCCAAATCAAATAAAATCAAACTTTATTTCTATAGCACTTTTTCCATGCGAGTTTTGTCAGGCAAACTGCTTCACACATTTAAAAACAACAAGCAATAAAGAGAGAAATGGAACACACGAGCACACACACACACACACACACACACACACACACACACACACACACACACACACACACATGAATGGCCAGGCACTGATGATCCAGCAGAGAAAGCACCATCTTAAGGGACCGACCACATGGAAAGATGCCACTGCCTACAGCTATAGCTACAGCTATAGGGGGCCTCGCCACGGCAGACCACCCTGACCCCACCAGTCAGGAGCCCACACCACAGTCAGGAACCACAGTGCAGGGCTCCCACTGGCGTGGCCAGAATGTTCCACAGGACGACGCTCCCCAAAGGTAGACTGGACAACTCCCAATGGGGAGTGCCCCCATGAGGAGACACTGGGGTAAAATAAAAAAGAGCTTATAAAATTAATCAATAAATGTAATAAAGGAAATTGGACTAAAACATTAGCTGCATAAGAAAGATAATTAAGTAAAATAATCAAATAATTAAAAATAAATAGAGGCATATAAAATGAAGTTGATAAGTGAAATAAAAAATGATTTAAGCTGAAACATTTTCTACATTAAAAAAATAGAAATAAGTACAAAATCAATTAATTAAAAGCTAACTTAAAAGGTGGGTCTTGAGCCTGCTTTTAATATTATCAACCGTCTCTGCAGCCCTGAGGCCCCCCGGCAGACTGTTCCACAAACGTGGGCCACAGTGACAGAACGAGGCCTCACCATAGGTCCTGGTTCTGACACTCGGAACCCTTAAGGGGCCGGTGCCAGAGGACCTCAGTGACCACGAGGGCTCATATTGTAAAAGCAGGTCAGAAAGATATGTAGGCCCAAGACCATTAAGACATTTATTAACTAATAATAAAATTTTAGAATCACTTCTGAAACACAAGGGGAGCCAATGCAGTGACTGCAGAGTACATAAAATCTGTGGACTGCTAAAAACAAAGGTTTTTTGTTAAAGAAATGTCCTTGTTTTATAAGGGTGTTTGAGGTGATTGAGGCAGTCCCACCACCTTTTCTCCCCTTGCTAACTGAAAATGAAAAGTTTAAATTTTGTGGGAAAGCCTCTGTGTGAACAGCTGGAGCATCAGTGCCAAGCCAAGTTTTTGTTAAAAACAGGCAGTCAAGTTTTTTGTCTAAAATGAGGTCGTTTATAATAAAGGTTTTGCTGGCAAGAGCTCGAATGTTAAAAAGGGCCATATTGATTGTGTTTAGTCATGGCTGGAGCTGAGGGTATGTTGACGAGGTTGCTGTGGTTGGTGTCATTCCGTGTGGTGATGTAGTGGGGGATTGTGGCGATGACGGGGATTGCAGAGGGTATCATGGATGTGTTGTTGAGAGTAGTGGGGAGTCGATGGAATGAACAGTCGGGGGAGCTCTTGCCAGCAGATCCGTGGAGAAGGACGACAGTGGGGGGCGTGTCTGTGAGATGTAAACAATCTGTCGTTGGATTGCTGAACAGCATGCTGCAGGTTACACGCCACAACATGACTACCCAGTCTGCTGGGGTGAAGTCCGTCAGGGTGAAAGGAGGAGGGGCGGTTCCAATACAAATTAAAATTGTCAATAAAACCAACATTGTGGGACCTGCAGGCAGACATGAGGAAAGTGTTCAACCTTAAAATCCTGGTGAAACGTTCCATACCTCGGCCAAGCATGGGGATGGGACCATAAATAAAAAAAAAAAAATTTCCCAGTTACTTAAAAAGTTTAAAAGTTTGCTAAAGTCCATCTTGGTCACCTCTGACCGCTGACGCGCTGTATCATTTGATCCAACGGGAACTATAATACGGAAGATGGAGGGTGGGAGTGACTGTAATATTTCTGGGAGCATACCCAAAATGTCAGGGACTGTGGCTCCTGGAAAGTAGCAGGTGACAGCGTTGAAGAAGCGGATGTTCCTCATGATGGAATCTCCAACAATTAATATAGTTGGAGAGAAGAGGGGACGAGGAGACAGTGAAGGACAAGGAGATGACCTGTCCGACGTGCTGTTTAAAATCCAGGCTGTTTAAAAGATTAATAAAATCAATGTCAGTGCAGTCAAATAGGAGATTTGAGATATCACAATAACATGTTGAAGAGGAGATTGAGCTTATTTTCTTCGTTCTCGCTATTTTCTCTCTTCAAATTTCTTAGAACACTTCTTCAACAAAACTCCTATTATGATGCAAATATGTTGATATTAAACCAAAGGTGCTAAAATTGCAAACTATTCTACAGTCAGATGTTGTGTTGTCTGTATTTTTCAGTGAGTGTTGTGGGGAAGAGACATGAGTGCTATCTTACTCCTGTTAGGGTGAAAGAATTACATGTGATCATACAGCTTGTGTCACCCCGGTAAAATTTGCTGGTCAGTGTTATACCAGTATTGTATCTTTTTTATTTCTATAAAATGTAAAATGGACTTATAGAGTGCCTTTCAGCTGCATGAGCTCTCGTGTCAGTCTAAGTCTGTGTCATGGAACATGTGATTTAAGTCTTAGTTGGACAAATAGTCGGATGACCACTGGATGTAAACAAAGCCTGGCTCATGACGGGATAGCAGTGTGTCGAGGAGGTCAGCTTGCTTCCTCTTCTGCAGCAGGAGCGACATCATCAGCTGATGGTCTTGCTCGGCTTGCTCCTGCTGCAGGAGGCGACTCATCCCAGCAATATCCCCAACTCTTCCACCGCTGTCTCCTACGGAGCTGCTGCTCCCGGTGCACTCCTCCGCGCTCTGTGGGCCCGACGAGGAGCCAGTGTGGCAGTTGAGTATGCCACCCCCGGGGTAACCCACAGAGACACGGAGTCTGGAAGCCCATGGACCATTCTTTTATTAGGGACATAACAAAACTCCAAACTTCAACTCCAGACACAGACTCTGCAGCCTGGTCTGTTTCACCCCTGTCACACCCCTGTGTCCGGCGGCTCATGTTTTATTGGCAGAGAGGTGATGCTGCACACCTGACTCCTATCAAGCTTAATCATCTCTCTGCAACATTGTATTATCTCACTTGTTTTATGTGTTTTTGCAGGAGTACTACAGCAGTGTTTTATAATGGATTAACCCAGAAACAGTAGCACAGCTCTGGGAACAATTACTATTAGCACAATGCATCTCAAACAAAGCCAGTAAATGCCACTCTGCTCGCTGCATTTTCACTTGAGAGGGAACACATGTACTGAGCAATAAAAAGTAGGAGGAATTCATTATGTGCTGTAATTCATATGCTAATGCAAACTTGTCCTCAATGAGAACACCCTTCTCTTTAGAATCCACTTAGTGGTGCGCTCCAGCCTGGTGTGCCTGCACGCTTTGGGAGGAAACACGCAGTGGAGAGAGAGAGAGAGAGAGAGAGAGAGAGAGAGAGAGAGAGAGAGAGAGAGAGAGAGAGGTCATTTCCTGACCTCCACCTCCTCCATGACTATTTAACTCTGTAAAATTCCTTTTCCTCTTGTTTTCTGCCAGAATTTAGCATCAAATGCCAGCAATCAGCAGGCTGATTGAGATGCAAAAATATAGACGAGGCACTTTGCATCGACTATTTATGGTAGGAAGTGGGCGTGTTGAGGGCGGGATCTGAAGTACTCAACCTTTCAGGTGGACTGTGATTTATCAAAAGAAAGTGCGTGCAGATGTGTATACGCAGGGTTTGATAGATCCAAATTTCTTTTTTGCACACGCCATTTTCAGCTTTTGGGTGCACGCACATTTTTAGTTGGAATCCTACGCAATGTTTGATAAATGAGGCCCCTGAGCACTATAACAACAAATGTTTCTCATCTCACAACTTGGCTGGATCAGGTCTGTGTTCCCTTCACTCCTCCCTCTGCACCCCACACCGCTGCAGCCTCTGTAGCTCCTCTTCCTCACTCACCACCCAACAATGCTGCCCTACAACCTCATATCCCCACTCTCGGGTGTTACGCTGGGGAGATAGGAGCCTGTGGTCACTTCGTATTGCATTGTGAGCTAGTTTTCAGGTGCAAGCCGGCTTCGTATCCCACTGATCAGTCGCATGTTGCATTTATGGTTGGGTTATTGTCAGGGAGAGCAGCTCAGTAGGTCACTGCGCTGTGGGAGCAGGGGTCTGTAGTGTGTGGTTCCTGCGTCAGAACCGCAAGCATCACAGTGCAAAGAATTATGGGGTTGATCGGTTGAAATGAATCAGATCACATCTTGGTACGTATAAATGGGCATAATATTCCTATTGTTTTATTCAGCGTTCATGTAAAACTGACCAGTCAGATCCTTTAATCAGAATTTAATCTGACTGACAGAAAAGTGACCCTGCGTCTCACTGTGGTCGTGGACACCTCAAACACGTCTATGGCAACCTGGGAGCAGCACAAGCACGCCAGTCACCTGGGTCCTGTGACACAGTGTCAATGCCATGTGGGGAGGGAAAGACCAACAAGGGGAATTCAACATTTTGATGATTTTTAATTGTCTCTATTTCCTAACCACTAGGGGAAGCTCATGCACCTCTGGTGCTACACGTACTGCAGTTTTACAATCAATACTGGAGACGATAAATAGTTTCAAGTTACAAGTGGATCCACAGGGGCTAAAATGTAACAGTTTTACACTGACTGGCGTGTCTGAGTCTGGCTGACTCAGACACGCCAGAACAAAACACATGTGCATCAGAGTGAGAGATGACAACATCCTGAGTGTGTGTCTGTGTGTGTGTGCGTGTGCATGTGTGTGTGAAATGTGTAAAAGCTGCTCATGCTTTGCGCCTATATCTGACATGAGTTGTAGTCTCTGGGTGTGATGCATTACCTCTTTAAGGCAGACATTTCGGGGCGGGGGGTGGAGAGTGAGGGGGTGGCAGAGT
>OMNM01044925.1:0-10409 GCA_900302745.1 Parablennius parvicornis
ATGTTGAATTTCATGTTCAAGTTAAATTTTCCGCTCTGATTTCCTGCACTTGAGATTCACTGCGGATTCTGAATTGTCTGCAGTTGGTTTGCGCCAAAGATGTAGTATGCTTGTGTTTTTCAACTTTCAACAAATTTGTGTGTTTGTGTGTGTGTGTTATGAATGAAACACCTTCATATAACAATGCCGATGAACCAAACGAGGAAGGTCACGCTATTGTTTCTGAATTTGCGCCGGTGATGGAGAAGAGTGGAAGTGGTCGAGTGATTGTGTTGGAGACACCTGGGATTACTGCGTTATGCGTGCACTCGACAGTCATTTGTATGAGTGGGTGGGCTTTGTTCCGTGAACAAGGTGCAGATGATGAATTTGGTGTTGTGCGTGCGTGTGTGTGTGTGTGTTTGATGCTGGCGAGCTATAGGATGTGAAGGATAAAGTAGAGGGTAAGGTTTTTTTTCATTCCCCTGCTGTTCAGATGCAGGTAAAGATAAGGATTGTATAGAAAAACCGAAAGCAATTAGTGTCCCTCTATTAGTTTAAATTACCACTGAGAGCACGACACCAAGAAGAGCTTGATTACAATTTAACTTCAAACTCGTAAAAACAAAGAGCAACAGCCATATAATTACTTTACAATAATGACATCTGGAGCGATGTGTTGCCTCGTGCGCTCATAAAAATCTTAACATCCTGGGTTGAGATAGAAGATTAGGTTTCCTGTTATAAATATATAAATACTACAAATACTGCTCCGTATTTCACATGAAATAAGGAAAATCTAATGATAAGATAACATCAAAGGTGTCGTTTTTTTCCAATGTTTCGAGGGAAAACGTATCATTTTTGCTTTTTTGTTGTTGAAAGGTTTTGCCTTTACATGGCAATGTTTTAAAACCGTGTCCGTTTACTAGAAAAAGGCAGAAAGACTAAAAACACACACTTGGATGTAGAAAACAATACATTAAAAACATTAACAATGGAAGTGCACAGACATTCGTATAGACGGACAACAAGACGAGTCTCAAGTATCAGCATTTCACAAAAGTTATGTTTTGCTTATTCTTTCCATGGCGACGGAATCGGAGTGTTTTGAAAGCTGTTTTCATAAACTTGTGTTTTCAGTGACTCCAAACACCGTTTTCATGTAAACGGATATTCCAAAACACGACGGCATTTGAAAACAACAAATCCTTGGATGGGCTGTCTCGTCCTCTTTTCACTTAGAATCAGCTTCAGTCCTCTAAATTAAAACCTTTATAGACTGATAATTTGTCATCATAGAAAACTTTCTGGTACCTCTGCGACCCCACAAACTTTGTATTTTGTGTCAAAATTGGCACCGTTTCAACACTGTGTAGGTTTGTTGGAGCTTTTTAGTGGAGGAGAAATGTTTGCCTCACAATTTTACGTTATTAAAAAGAAAATAATCGGAGTGTTGAAACTGTAGACGAATGTCACGTCGGACAGCAGAAACGGCTTTAAAGTTGATAACAGCAACAAGTTTGACAATTCCAGTTTAACTTGAGCCAAAAAAGAAATTCAATCCATTTGCCTTGACTGCTTGAAGTTACTCTGGCATGATTTGTATCTGCTGCCCTCTATTATCACATGAATTATAACTTTTTTTCTATTTCTGATGTAAAATGTGTGAAACTAATCACAGATGATATTGAAGTGGAGACAAACCAAGAGAAAGGTCAACGCATTATGTGTTTTAAATGATATTTAAAAAGACTGTTAATGCTCAAGTGTATTATAATAACGCGTCTTATAATAAAGCGTCTTATAATAATGAATGAGGACATAGAAATCTTGTGTGTGTTGAATGTTCAATAGAAAATATTTTATTTCAAATGATGCATTTCTTGTTGATGTGATGATGAGTCGATTGTTTTTTGTCAGAAAAATGAGAACAGGAAGTTCCAGTTTCATAAGTTCATGTTAGAACTTAAATTCACATGTTTATGAAATACTTTTTTTTTTTTAATATTAATATTTAACTGAACCAGGTAATTAAAGGTGATTTAGCAGTTTTAGAGCAGCACATTCCTCATTCATGGCCTCATTGAGGACAAACTTTTGGAATTTCCATCAGTGATAGTCACAATATTAACGAGAAAGTAAATATTATTCAGTATAAACACAGGACAGCGGCGGTGTTGATGCTGCTGCTCCTGCCAGGTGTGTTGGTTTATTGCTGCTCTCCAAACCTGTTGGAAAGGAAGTAGGTGATTTATCCACCGGCCTCCTAATAAGCCTGCATGCTTGTTTGTATTTTCTCTGGTTACTTCTTCTTCCCCCCCCCGTCGTCTAAAGACATTTGTATTAGGTGAATTGTTGTCCCTAAATTGACTATATGTGTGTGTGTGTGTGTGTTCTCAAACTCAGTCGTCTGTAACGCTGGTTAATTTATATTTCAGGACAAAGCAGGGTGAGTTAAGCCATGTCCAGGGTCATTACTGGCTTTGTTGCGGAGGCAATATTTCCTTGTATCCCTTGAAGCTTATTTATGTGAATGTCTTTGGACCCACACAGGACATTTTCACTTTCGCTCACGTCAATGAGTGCAGATGATAATGCATTTAGATGGTAATAAGGCTTTCAAAATGTTAACGTCGGCTTGAAAAGGAAAATTGTTGCCTCTGTCAAGAGAACAATGAGCATGTCACTTTAGATGTGTGTGAGTTAAAACATTCCAGTCTTCTGTTCAATTCAGCAATCACAACAGAGCCATCAGACAATGGCACTCGACCAAGCACAGTGGAGATGAAAAACATTTCCGGAAGATAACTCAGAAACGGGATCTGTTTGGGTAAGAGATTTAAAATAGGTGAGATTTCTTACTTCTCTGTAAGAAAGAAACGAATAGCATTGACATCGGAAGGGATAATCAAAGGGAGATCAGAGAAGCTAATTCACCCACCGTAGATATGATCCACTTCTACAGTCCAGGAAGGTACCGAGAAGGAGGAGAGAGGATTGAATGTATAAAGTGAAGAAGGCGGAAAACCTCCCAGCAGATTAAACCAACAGCAGCTTAACTAGAAAATGGTCCAATGTGATGCGAACTCGCCCGAACTATAGGCTTCATCAAATAGGAAAGTTTTAAGTCTGGCATCCAAAGTAGAAACTGTGAAACTAGAGTCCTTAACTGAAACTCAGAGCTGCTTAGTAAATGGTTCTTTTGCAGCTCGTTGCCTTACACTAAATTGTTTTCATTTTTCTTCAGATTTCAAAATCTTGCAATGTAAACGCAAAACCTTCCCTAAACAAAAACGCAAAACAGTGTATTTTCATTTGGAACCTTGTCATGTACATGGGGCCTGAGAGCCAAATGATGGCATAGTATGAGACTAATAGCTGATATAATGAGGATGTTAATACACTATAAGAATTAGCATTTTGCACGGTCGGATCTTAAAAAGGTTTTCAAAAAGATGAAATGGGAACAGGGGACAAAAAAAATAACTGAAACAGGCTGATCAAAACTTTAAGACCACGGCTCAAAAAACCCCGAAAATCCCCTCGAAACAGTAATGAAAGTACTTTAATCCAATCTTTAACATAACAAATATAACTATTCAGCAAATGAAACGTTTGTGGGGGGCCAACACGCTTTGCTTTCAGTTTGAAACATAAATACGTTGATACATTTTTTTTCTGAAACTGCTGAAGTGAGAGTAGGCGTAGGGCGTTAAGCCAGCAGGACAGCATACGTTGTATACACAAGAAGGCTCCCCATCTATTCACATCGGTGTATCATCTACGTGTTATTGTGATAATGTTATCATCATCAAACATATTTTTCTATTTTTTTTGTTTTTATTCTCCTTTCTATAGTTTGTTATAGCCTCCAACACTTCTGGCTCGGAGCCCTGGAAGCACTCTCAGTCAAACTACCGGGGGCAACTATAGGTGATGATAAATGATATACAATTACAGGAGGAATCGTTTTCATGTAGCCTCTCTGTAGCAGTGAGAGTAAACTTCAGAGAAACTACAACTTTAAAGGCGATTCCACGTTTTCATTGGGGAACTGATGGTTCAAATGTACAAGCACGCATTTATCATTCAGTGTACTTGAAACATGCTTTCATTCTGGCGGTTTTTCTCCTTTTTTCACAGACATGGAGACATAAAACTTCCTCTACTACCTCAAACACACGAGAATCGTTGTTTCCGTTGTCTCGTGTGGACTCGTGACTTTCCATCAGAATATTGAGCAGGCTGCCGTCAATCAAAAAGAGACCGAGAAAATATATGACTGCATCCATGAATGCTTTATCGAAGCAAATTGGCCTCGATAAAGATATAAAGAGCTCATTCTGAGGTAACGGGAACAACCATTTGGACTTGAAGGTAATTATTGACTGTTGCAGACTTCTGTCCATCTGTTATCTATAGTTGGTTTTTCCTGTTGAGGGACACGGTGTGCTGCAGCCTAATTGAGCCGATGCTGCTGAAAAAAGGATGTGTACACTCTGAGAAAATCAGCGAGGTGATGTTAGGAATGGATCCAAATGCAGAACTCGATATGAGAAGCAACAAAAGCTGTATCCAAAATGACAAAAGCCCTAAAGAAATACCTCAGAAGTGCTGGGACACGATTCAGATCCATATTTTAAGCACTGTCTAAATTACCTCCTTGACCAGGGAGGATAAATCTGAGTTGAACCGAAGTGGACGTTAATGCAGAAACTGGCAAAGACGACAGTGAAGATGTAAATCCAAACAGAAGACCAAAGCACCAAACCCATAAAACTAAAGTAACCCAAATGGACAGTGATCACTCATGATGTGACCACTGACAAGTGAGTTGATTATGATTGATTATAGCTTCATGATTTCACCTGGTATTCAGTGTGATATTTCACGCAACAAGAGAATATCTTATCCCCAAAGTTTATATGAGAATTTAGAAAATGGATTACTGTGAAGATTTGTACAAATTTGAAAAAAGGCCAAACTCTGATGGCCATTCCAGTCTAAAGTGGTCGGCATTTTTCTAAAAGTGTCGCGAAGACGTTTCAAACAGCAGCAAGTCATCTTGAATCCACTTCACAACCTCTTGGATCCTGAGCAATGAAATGTAAACATCTCTGTCTTGTGATCTATACCTCAGGTTAATGCTGTTTTGGCTTCACGTGGGGGATTTTATCACAATGTTAGGGCTGATTGGTTTATATACAGCTAATTTTTGAGTCACTATTTAACCTCAATAGCAACCTTTTATAAAACTTTCGCAACTTTCTCGCTATGAGACGACGCCATGAGCGCAAACCCCGACAACACTGTGCAGCCAAAACGCAAACACAGCTCTAGTGATCATATTCCCTTTCTGTCCATAAATCTGAATCAGGTGATAATTGGGGAAATAACCCTGAAACAAACGTGAAATGTATTGCATTGGGTGTGTGTGTGTGTGTGTGTGTGTGTGTGTGTGTGTGTGTGTATTGTGATCTCAGCACATTTCCATTCGCCTGAGTAAATACGACCATAAAAAGCATTGATTTCCACACATATTGACCATGAGGATTAGCTGAGTCGAGCCTCTCTCAACAGATCATTTCGTTTTCATTTCCTACTCCAGGCATGTTTTTACAAACTAACAGCAACCGAGATCCAAGTGTATTTTTTTAAATTCTTTTTTGCATTTCTATATTTTAACTGAGATACTACCAAAAATAAAGTCCAGCTCGAGTAATCCAAGGCGACAGTGAATGACGCTTTCATTATTTCATGATTAGTTTCTGAGTGACACATTGAAAACTGAGTACTCTCGTCTGTACACAGTCTGAATCTTACGCCTCTTAAATGCTACAGTACGGCTACTTTTCAAATCGTACTTTTGCATTTTTATCATCTAATGAAACGACACTCATATCAGATGGAGACACTCTTGTGAAGCTTTTCAGCATCCGCACTGCATTTCCTTTTTTTTTTTTTTTTTACTCTCGGTATCTGTGCGAGATATTAAGTTGCATGACAATAATTTCATCTGCGACAGAAAGCGTGAGCCTGGTGGCAATAAAACTCGCAGCTTCCATCTCATTTCGGCTGCCTTGTTTTACCTCTCGGCTCCACAACTTGTGCTATAATATATTTATGGGTCAGAGGTTCTTAATACAGTTTTTGAACTGCGAGGCAGCGAGACCAGCCCGCTGGAGAGAAATGAAGTGAGTCAAATATCACGGCTTTGATCTCTGTTAGCAGACAGTGTTTTCCATCAGTGCCGATGTGGTCTTGAACTAAACAGGAAGCCTCACACTCTGCGGTACACTGTTTTTTTAAATTTTTTTTTTAGACTTCACAAACTTACTTCCATATTTGCGGTGCATGTTAAAGAGTTTTCTGAGCCCAGAACATATTCACCAGTGTGACAAAGGCAAGAAGGACGACTTAGGCCTCGTTTACGCAACGTTCTGAAGTGATAAAGAAAAACTTTTGTTGCGTTTTGGGTGTCTGTTTACACGATGACAGTGCTTGGAGCCAATGAGAACAGCTGACAAGGGGGAACTTTTCGAAAATGCTCCAACTCCGTCGGTATTCTCCTTGGACTTGGTCGTTATGTAGTTGATTCTTTTAATAGTGTTCCGATTTGGTCGACTGGTAATATGAATGTCGCTGCACTCACCATTATTGTTTATACCGTGTTGTTCTCTGCGGGTGAATTTCATTACAAAAAAAAGCTCCAACAGCACCTCCTGGTGGGTCTGTATGAAAACTACATCATTTTGAATATTTCTGCCATTTTCATGTAAACGGACAAAACAAAAAACAAAAAAATTAATTAACTTGACATCGAAATGGGAGTTGTTGAATCCTGGACCTGGACTGTCACAGTCCTGTATTTTTTTAGATGTTTTACTACTATAATACACTGACGATACCTTCAGAGCTAAAAAAAAAAAAAAAAAAAAAAAAAACTACTTAGATTTTTGGGTACAAGTGGAGGAGGTTTCAAACTGATACCTATAAAGTGTAAAAACGATGCAGGAAATAAAAAATTCAAATGCCGGGCACAAGGCTGGACTGGCAATAAAATGACAGTTCAAAGTCAGCAATATTGTAGCATAGTAAAAAAAATAAAACGTAAACTTCACAGGCCAGGGTCAAACACAATAAAACGCTGGACTGGAAGGACAATATGGCTGGAATGACTTGACAAAGTCAAGAAAAAGCTGGTTTTGTTAATGCAGTGCCCACACTGTTCAGATTGAAGGGGAAAACAGAAAGAAAAGTTTAGGTTTGGTTCATGACAATAACTTCAGTGATTTTATTTTCTGCGTCCTGGCTTCCACGACAGAACTCTGTACAAGGCGGTTCATGTTGGATTATTCCAGGGGGATTTTTACCGACTAAGAATTTAATAATAATGTAGAAACTGTGAGAACAGCAGCAGAAATCCCTCATTATGGATGTAAATTAAAACCCTGCTATGAGGTGGAGCTTCTAAACTGTGTCATGATCTGCAGTGAGTTCACTAACGCCTCTTTGGTCGGCACCTTCAGACTTGATTCAGATTTCTGTGAGCAGATGAAGACGTATCGTAATTTTTGGACTGTAAGCCACTCCTTTTTTTGTTTTCACACACTTTGAACCCTGCCTTAAACAATGACGCTGCAAATTTATGGATTTTTACAGGTTAACAAGCACCATGCCCGATACATGGGTGATGCGTTCAGGAGCATCATGTAACTCCAACCTTTCTTTTCTTTCTTCCTTTTTTTCTTTTTGAATTCAGTGGGTGCGACTTATATTCAGGTGTGCTCAATAGTCTGAAAATTACGGTACATTTCAAGTAGACTCGATCCTCTGTTCTTATATCAGTGTTCAGACTGTGTCAAAAACTTTTCCACTTGTGGTGAAAACAAACCCGGCGCATACTAAGAAAGGTGGTCATTTCCTTTCCAGCATTTCTGGCCCATGATATTTCATACTTTTTGAAAAAAAATTGAAAAACTCCTGGGAGAAGACGGAGAAAATGAAATCTTCTCAAGAATTTGGGGTTTCTTGTGAAGTATGAACTGTTCAGGGCAAACTTTGTTCTCACCACCACCTTGAGGAAACAAACTTCTATGTGTCCACCTTCTGCTCCAACGCGCCTGATCCTCATTACTTTGTGTTTTCAGGCTTCCTGCACAGCTGCATGATGGCACTCTTGTTAGATTCAGGTGTGTCCAAAACACGGAGATGTATTAAGCATGCAGAGCATAAACCAAACTCGCTGGCAACAACAAACAGGAGAGGAAATACCTGAAAAGCACAAATACCACAAAAATATGTGATGTAATAGTAACATGACCCTCATCCCCAGTCACCTTGGAGATACTTGAACTGTTCGTGCACCCTCGTATGGAAATGTATTGAAGTTACTAAAAAAAGTTTTGTTCGTCTAATTTAGTAAGAAAAGTTTATAAAATCTTTAACTAGATACCTCAAACTTGTACCAGCAGCTCTCGGTGGTTCATAATCTTGTTTTTAATTATTTTCTAATGTTCCATAAGACTGGAAATGCAGAATATCAAAGATAAACATCAAAAATAATAAACATTTTATTTTCCTTCTCTACATGTATTACACAGACTTACAGGTGTATGTTTTTGATTCTAGTGTAAATAAATGGTGATGAACTAATACCAGCTTTTGAAGGACGACTACTAACTTTTATCTAAATACAATAACAGTTACAACTGTCAGAATGTTGATTGCATGATTTTCTTGAACTTCCTCTCTCTTGTTTACCTGTTGCCGACATTGATGACGGATGACTTCATGTAATACTCTTGGGGACCTTTTGCGAGTACTTCTTGCAGTATTGGACCCAATACTGGTGTCTGTATCGGTGCGTCGCTGTAAATAACCTTGGTAAAGTTACTAAATCGTCTTTCAGGCCTTCTGACGTATATAACACAACATTTTCAGGGATGAAATGAATAAAAATTAACAGCGTATTTCCTTTGAGTATCATTTATTCGATGTGCCCGCTGTTTAATTTAGCTTTTTCTTCCTTCGCCTCTTTTAATTCAGTAGTTTGAAAATCTCCCTTCCCTGTTTTCCCTGCATTCTTTAATTTCTTCCTCCTCCGTTCAATGTCAATTTAGCCTCTGAATTAAAACTCGGCTCTATAGGAGAGAATCAGCCGTGTTATTATCATCAGCAGCGGCTGACTAATATCCCCTAACACAAGCATTGTAATGCAACAATCAGTCCAGGCCTTTAATTATTAAGCGAGTATTGGTGTGCAGTTTTTATTAGCAGTGCTGCAGACCCATAAATGATTTAAGATATTCAGTCTGGCCGAAGATTGTGTGCATGTGAAAAAGAGAAGAATAAAGCAATATATGGGAAATCTGTGTTATTGACTTTCCTTGTCAGTAATACTGGCTGTTAAAAACCCCAATAATAAATGTGCATGCTGTTAAAACAACTTTGTTGTAATGCAGAGTGCAACACTTTAACTTTACCCCCTGAAATTGTATTTAAAGTTAACAAATGTGGAACAGCCCCACATGCTGTGGCAGAAACATGAATTGTTTCTTTATGATCACCAGCAGCTTGAAAGACGTGAGGTTTTCAGAAATTAGCTTCAAGGTCTCACGTAAAGTTTATTGAAATCATAGCGGCTGAACAAAAGTACAGGACAGTTGTGAGGCTAGAAAACATGTTAACATGAAATGATGCATTTTCATTTGACTTGTCGTGCGAGCAAAGTCTAAAACTATCAGTAGGTGAGTTTAAGTAGAACAAAGGGCCACCAAGTGTCATCATACTAAAAAATACAACTAAAATGTTTCAGATCATGAATAGCTAAAAGGTTAAATTATTTCAGGGGAAGCAACAGAAAACATGCAGCTGTTGCTGTGAGCTGCAATTTTCAATTAGTGCATTGGAACAGTGAGGAGAATAGTAAAAACATGGAGAAGCCTGAGGGAGATCAGCGCAACACACCGTAGCGCTGATCACTAAGTACATGCAGCAGCGTGGCTGACGAGGCTAATGGGAGTCGGCTTCCTGTTGCATCACACTTCTACATTATGCACAGAATCACACACACGTGGAAATGTGTAGAAAGAGAGGCTGTGTCATGCGACAGTTTAATAGTGTAATTGCATTTTAACCAATTTGCGCAATTGACATTTAGGCAGCTTAAGTTTTGTAAAGCAACATAAATGTGAAAATCCCATAGTGCGCTTTTTTTTTTTTTTTACACTCTGGGGCGAATTTGTTAAAGATGCGGTCGGTTTGAACCTGTTTCCGACCGGAGATGCGGCATGACGTAGAAACAATTATGCTATTTTACTACGTGCATATTATAATCTCTCTCTGGCAGATTAGAGGGAATATTTATAGATGTTCGGCATTTATGTATGCGTATGTGTTTGACATATGTCCTTGTTGGCAGGCAT
>OMNM01044933.1:6224-19402 GCA_900302745.1 Parablennius parvicornis
AACAACAACAACAACAACAACAATAATAATAATAATAATAATAATAATAATAATAATAATAATAATAATAATAATAATAATAATAATAATAATAATAATAATAATAAAAAACATAGCAAAAATAATAGGGTCCTGGCATTCCAGGTTGAGGCCCTTAAAAAACATTACAATTGCAATAGGCCGTCTGGCTGTAAGGTAAACTTTACAGGAATAATAGGGTCATGGCCCTCCAGGCCAAGGACCCTAACTACTAAGAAAAAAAAACAACTTACAATTACAATAGAGTCCTTGCCCGAGGTCTCTAAAAACAGATTGTTTTCAACTTCTTTATTGAGACCTGATTTTTAATGTGAATCAACAGTATTGACTATCTGGCTGTATTGTACAATAGGAGGAGTGAAGATTAGTGAGTGTTTGGCTCCCTTTAGTGGCCATATCGAGAAACTGTAGAATTAAAGACCTTATAAAAAAGGTTATTCATGTAGAAATGTCATGGAGACAATTTAAACAATGGCTATTAAAAGTAGGAATGGATTAACCAAATCCAGAGGAACTGATTAGTTTAGACTGCACTGTTTAACAAATGTATTCTATCTTATATATGTATGTATCGCTTTATTTTGGGGAGTTTCATTCTCTATATTTTCAAAATGAAAAAGGCAAAAAAGTTTAGGATTAATTTTATATGGGTATGTTGTATGCTGTACCTCCCTACGACCGCTAGATTTCGCTAACAAATGTTTCTTTTATAAATGCCTTATTTATTAACCAGCAGTTCCCTGTCTTCACATTTTTAATTAAAAAAAATTTATTTGAGGCGATAAATTTAGCCCTAAAACACGGCGTCAGTTAGGTAAATTCTTGTTTGAATCACTGCTTTATTCTAATTGGACAAGTCATAGAATGAATTTTCTGATTGGCTGTCATTGTAGCAACAAAAACTGTAAATTTAGGACTATGACTGCAGAATCATTAGCATCAATATTACTGGTTGGCTCTGTAAAATATTTTTTAAAAAGTAATGTCTAAACAAATGTACTGAAATATTGGTTTTTAACAGTTTCGCGAGAGAACGACAACCAATCAGAAAACACGTTCCTCCGTGTTGCTAGGCAGATTATGTTAATATATGCAATGCAGCCATCTCTGCAGCTACCATTCTGAGGTAAGAACAACTTGTTCGTTTCCCACAAAATGTAAGAAAATCGGAGATTGTTACACGGTTCGTTCAGTAGCTTGACTGTTCCGTGATCGTTGTGTTATTGTTGATCAATCACGCGGTTTGTTTTTGAGCGACAGAATCGCTGTAAAATATATTTATTTTCCGTAGGTCTCTTCGAAATGTAGCCGTTGTTGTTAGTCCCACCCAAAATGGAGCCCGTTCTTCCTTGTTCACGGTAGACCTGAAGGGCTGGACTCAACTAGAAATGGGGGACGGGTGGGTCTAACCAAAATAATGCGGGCCGTTAGGACACCATAGCCGTTGTTGTTCAAAAAAGCAAAATGTCGCCGGTGTCTTGCGGCCTTACAAGTTATGTTTGTCCCGCTGCAAGGCCTTACACGGAGACTAAATGGCCGTAAAGCTGGTGTTGCGGTGCCGTGAATGCCCGGGTTTCTATGGCGCTCATTTGTGTGGTATGGTCCGGTTGGGACTGCTAACCTGCGGGGTTAAAATAGGGGGGAATCGGATTTATTATTGATTATACCAACTAGATTTTTGGATAAGTTAACCGGGTCGTGATTCTGCACCTTGGGTTATGTGGCGAAACGCGGCTGTATTTACGCCGTTACACTTTCCCGGCGGCCTCGATGAGCCGACCGCGTTTTCCCCCCCTTGTACCCCCGCTGAGAGTCGTGTGTGACCGCTCTGTGCACCGAAGACACATGCTGGTTTATTTTGGAGTGCATGTCCTGACAGCAGAACGATGTCTGTGTGTGGAAATCCTGAAAATCTCAATGTTCAGATTGATGTCAAGTGTTGTCAGTTCAGAAATGAAGGCTGCAGTGCCTCATTGTTTCTTCACTGCATTGTCTCGTCCTATAGTACAATTGAACATTGGGAAAGGTGAAATGGTTCAGGCACCCATTCATAAAGCCCTCTGGTCATACTCACATCCTCAATAATAATTATAATAATAACATACTTCCCTCCATGTTCTAAAATTGTCTATCATTAATTACAAAATCCATGTCCACTCATTTGTATGTGGCACCAGTAGGAAATATCATCTCCAAGTTGACTTCTCATTACAAGCTCATAAATCATATTTATGCGTGTGTATTGCAGGCGTCCCTGCCTTGTCTCAGGTGGGAAGTGATCAGTAAAGAGGCTGGCAACAGGCCGAGCACCGTGCTGCTATGGAGACCAAGCAGGAACCCTCAGCTGTGTGGAGTCAGAGTGTGAACAACGATTCAAGCAACACCACACAGGTCTGCCATCCTTCAACTCCTCGCTGACCTGCTGGATGAAGTTTAGCCTTCTGCAAACACCCGGCACAAGTGTTGGAGTTGTTATAAGAATAAGTCGTGAAATTTTGATTGCGTTTTCTTCACTGTAGAACTCCTTATTGGGAATCTGGTAGTTTTTATCATAGGTTTTTTTAATCATCCCACAAATGCATGCTTTTTTGTACAAAGGTCGTATTGAAATTATGTAAGATTAATTTCAAGAAGCAATGTTAAAACAAAGAAACAAATATTACTTAAATATTACCTACTTTTTATGTGTTCACTCCTCTCTCTGTTGTTCTGATTTTAATAGTTTTAACACATTTTTATTCAATAATATTCATTGTTTACTGTTTTACCCACCTCTTATTAGCTTATATGACTGTTTAATTATATTCCTCTATGTTTGGGTGTATGTGCAGAGTAATATACATTTGTGCAGCGGTATTTTTATGCCAGTAGTTTTCCTGTAGATGCTTTCAATAATCACTGGAAAAACTTTGAGTTCAGTTGTAGTATCTGAAAGTTGATAAATAGAGCATCTCTCCATGTAATGCAGGTGCATTTTGAAGGCGGCGCCGTGGCCCAGATTGTGTACAGTGGAGATCAACCAGACAGGGCGCAGCAGCAGGTGGTTTATACAGCAGATGGCAACTCCTATACCTCAGTAGAGTCTGCAGAGCACACACTGGTCTACATACACCCTGCAGATGGCTCTCAGGTAAGTGGGAAGAGGCTCATTCTTAGCTAATATTTACCTGTAACTAAAGAAACACACCACGATCTAAAGATAAATCTCCTTCGGGACACAAAGTCATTCTTAGCACCCTGTCTTTGAAACTTTTAATAAGTATACACATCATTGTTTACAACTCCTTCTACAGACTGTATTTGCTGATCAGCCACAAGTTGCTTACATCCAGCAGGATGGAACAACTCAGCAGGTAGGTTTGTCAGGAATGATCCCATTGCTCTTCTCATTTTGAAGTTTATTTCCTGTGGCACCTTAAAGTAACCAAATCTCATTTCCAGGTTACAGTCCTGCTTCCCAGTGGGCAGAACATGAATGCTGCCAACCTCCATGTCCTCAGTAATGTTGCAGACGCCCCACAAGCAATCCTGGAGCCAGTTTCTCAGGTGAGAATATTGCATTGTGCGTTTGTCTGATGTCATTGACAAGATCTCTAACCATGTAATGCATCTGTTTGCACACACATCTTGACATACTGCAGAAAAAATGGAGAGAAACAAAAATTCTGTTATCAGGGAAGGTTTTAGAATTATTGACACTATTTAAAAAAAAAAAAAAAAAAACTTGTTCATGCATTTATATCATTCATTTCAGATCATTTATAATGATATTGGACAGGAATAAAGACAACAAGTAAAAAGAAATCTATAAATACAATTAATAAATAAACTAATGAATTCATGCAAAAGTTTGTATGGCAGAAATTAAAATGTTTGACACTGTAGATTCAATGGTTACCATTTATTTAATTTTGAGTTTTCCAGTTGAGTGGTGCAAAAAAAAAAAAAAGCCAAAAGCAGATTTTTCCAGCTCTTTAATTGTTATGTGGACTGAAGGAACAAAGCAGCACAGAAATAATGTTTGTGTCCCTCATGAAGATCAACAGAGCAGCTGACTGAACAAACACTGACTGTGTAAAACTGTTGCACTTGCAGGAGCAGCTGTCTGTGTCCAACTCGCTCACCTCCATGGCCGACATGGCCGAGCCTCCCTCCAGCCCTCTCGGGGCCACCGACTCCACAGACGATTCTGACGAGGAAGAGGACGAAGACTCTGAGATGGATGACTGGGAGCCTCGTCAGCCTCAATCATTCAACCCTCACAACCTCTGTGAGTGAAGCAAAACCTTGTCAACCAGCATAAGATTTTGGAAAACAATGATAACGGATAAAGAGAATCATTGAACTTAAGTGTTGCCGTGAATTAAAACATACGTACTTCTTTACCTCTCAGGGTGCGAGGAGTGTAACAGTGCAAATTCATCGCTCTGTCTGAAACACGGCCCGCTGCATCCCATTCCCAACCGGCCCGTGGTGTCCAAAGCCCGAGCAAGTCTGCCTCTCGTCCTCTACATCGACCGCTTCCTGGGAGGCGTGTTTTCCAAGAGACGCATCCCAAAACGCACGCAGTTCGGTCCCGTAGAGGGACCTCTGATTCCACAGAGTGAGCTACAGGACCACTACATCCACCTAAAAGTCAGTCCGCCTGTGGAGGAGAATATTTTTAATTCATTGGAAATGGTTCATGTTTATGAGCAACTGTTTCAGTAGTTTCATCCCTGATGTTCCAGTTGTGCGTGTTGGATGCAGAGAAGGATGGAGAGAAGTCTGATGACCTGTGGTTGGACCTTTCTGATGAGGACAGCTGCAACTGGATGATGTTTGTGAGGCCTGCTCAGAACCACCTGGAGCAGAACCTGGTGGCCTATCAGTACGGCTCGGAGATATTTTATACCACAATCAAGAACATCCAACCCAAACAGGAGCTCAAGGTGAGCGCTCTCTGTGCATTACAGCAACTGCTTCAATCAGTCTTTTCTACTCATTCCTTTTTTTTTTTTTTTTATTCTTTTAAAGTATTAAAAATATCATAAAACACATGATTCATCATGGAAATGCAGGGAAAGTTTCAAATCACAAAACAGACATTTAGTTTAAAACATGCAACACAGAAAGAAGGGACATGGATTTCCTTTTGCCCAACTAAGAAAATAGATATGCCACTCAAGCATTTTAAACAATTGTCAACATGAGCCTGTGAGTGAAATGTACATAACACAATCATTGTGTTTTTTTAAAAAAAAAAAAGCTTGCTAAACCTTTTGACTCCCTTTCATTGATAACAGGTCATAAAAATGCAGTTTGAGTATCAGGTGCATGATTTTAACTGGGAATAGACAACATTATGAGTAACCTGCAGGGAATATTCTACTACTAACAATTAACATGGTTTGAAAATTGTAATTATTCTGTTAGTTTGGTGAAAGTCACTCATTATTCAATACTTTTGAAGTAACTTTCAGTTTCAAAAAGGTTGATGAGCCCTGATTTATACAAATGTATTCCTTCTATCATGTGCACTCATTTACCAACTTCATAGTCCAAAATCAAGGGACACTAGATTTGAATGAATAAATAAATAAACACTTAGGGTTTCCCAGATAATTATATAAACAACAATATAAACATCAGTGTAAACACACATTAACACATCCACCCATACCTCCATCACTGCATACATACTGAGAGAAATCTTAAATACATGTTTTTGTCTTGATGGAGGGAAATCAAAGTAACCATGCACACAGGGAGAACATGAAAACCCCACACAGAAAGGCCCACAAGCCCAGATTCTGTAAGAACATGTTTTCTAGTTGGACGTTTTTCTTCAGCTCAGAAACGATCGGTTTACCTCGTTAGTTGATGAGAGATTTCAGATTATTTTTTCAATCAATGAAACCTCAAATCTCTCTCAGGTTTGGTACGCGGCTTCATATGCAGAGTTTGTAAATCAGAAAATCCACGACGTTACAGAAGAAGAAAGAAAAGGTGAGTCTACTTCTCCCGATGTCAACGTCTTGTCGCTCCGCTGATGATAATGCTGTGCAGGAGGTAATGAGAATAACATTGATTGTGCTTTTCTTTGACTGTTTTATATTGTTTTTCAGTTTTTGTTTGCTTAAAATAAGATTTAAAAAATGTTTTTTTGTATATAAAAAGTTTTTTGGTAGACCCCAGGAAGAGTAATGGGGGTTCGTATAAATAAACAAATAAACTTCAGTGTTCCTGGTTCTGAAGTTCTCCTGTCGCTCCAGTACTCAGGGAGCAAGAGAAGAACTGGCCTTGTTATGAATGTAACCGTCGCTTTGTGAGCTCCGAACAGCTGCAGCAGCATCTCAACATGCACGACGACAAAATAAACTCCGTCAGCAGGTAAAGTCGCCAACTGTACTCACGTTTACAATCTCGTTTCCATCACGTCAGTGCTTATATGAGCTGATCATTATGACTCGTATCTCTCTTAGGTCCAGAGGCCGGGGACGAGGAAGAGGTAGAAAGAGATTTGGGACAGGAAGAAGACCAGGGCGGCCGCCAAAATTCATACGTCTGGACCCGCCAGGAGACAGCAATGGGGACAAGACACCAGTAAGGGACACAATAAAGCACGTTTTGTTGTTTAATGGGCGATGATTAACTCTGATATTGGGGAATGTGAGGTGTGATACGACTTTGATAGACACATTGACTGATCAATCAGTCTACACTGAAATTGTAAAAGAGAATAATTCTCCAAAATGTCACCGTGTAAAAAGGAAATGCTGGAGTTAACGGAGAAGCCGCTGGAGGAGCCAGAAGAGGGCGCTCACAACGGGCTGAAGGTGGTGGAGATGGAGCCGGAGTTGGATGCTGGCCCCGAGGCAGAGAGTCAGCTGGAACCTCCTGCTGGAGAACCCGACCCGGAGTCCGTCTTGCCTCCCACCAGCGCTGCAGAGCTGCCTGTCCCGCTGAAGGAGGACCCGGCGCAGGGCAGCCAATCAGACACCCACCTGACCACGCAGGACATGCGGCGTGCCAAGAGGATACGGGTGAGGCTGCAGGGTGTTTGAAGTCTTTGGGTTTAGGTTGTTTGGCGTGATTGTGGTGACGCTTTAGTTTACAACCATGTCTCTTTTCTTCACTGCGTGCTTCGCTCAGACGGATGTGCAGGTAGGTGAGACCTTGAGGATGGCAGAACTCTAATAATTCCGTGGTTTTTAAAATTCGTTGCATCTGAGAGTATTGATGTTCTTGCGCACTTCTCCTGCCACTTTCAGAAAACATCTTTTTTTTTTTTTTTTTTTTCTTCCTTTCCCTCTTAGAATGCAGCGCTGCAGCATCTTTTCATCAGGAAGAGTTTCCGTCCCTTTAAATGCTCACACTGTGGCAAAGCTTTTCGGGACAAAGACAAACTGGATCAGCACCTGCGGGTGCACGGCCGGGACGCCTACGCCTTTTCCTGCCACATCTGCAGCAAGAGCTTCATGAGCGACTCGGCCCTGGAGGACCACCTGCTGGTGCACACGGAGAGCCGGTCCTACTCTTGCCTGTTGTGCACGGACACCTTTGAAAGGCTGGACCTGCTCAAAGACCACGTCGCCGTGCACGCCGTGGACGGCCTCTTTACCTGTCCCTCCTGCAAGAAGACGTTTACAGACTTCATCCAGGTGAGTGAATGGCAGTGTTGGAAATAAAGGGTTGTTAAATGTGACTGTAATGCCACTGTTATTATAAAGTAATGACACAGTTACCATTGCTGAAGTTCCATTGAGCTTGTTACTTTTGTCTTGCATGAAAACAGCCATGTTGTTGCTGTCACTGTCATAATCCCTCATGCAATTGAATGTCATGTTTTAAATGATTTAAATGGCATGTTGTTCTTGTTTCTATGTTTTCTTGTGTAACTACTTGTATTCATTACTCACAGTTTGCTCAAGACTTGACAGAAGTGGGAGTTTGCTCAAGTCCTGTAGGGTTCATTCCCACCTTGCTTTGTTTGTTCTAAATCGTACTAAATCAAAAAACTACATTTGATCAGTGTAAATCTACAGAACTGTCTCAAACAGTGTCATATTCTTCCATCCACAGCCTCGGTTATTGTCAGGAAGTTGACTGTAAATGCTGCATAGACTGATGTCAAACTGTTACCTTCCTCAGGTGAAGAAGCACATACGCTGTTTCCACTCGGAGAAGATTTTCCAGTGCCCAGACTGTGAAAAGGCTTTCTGCCGACCGGACAAGCTGCGGCTGCACATGTTGCGTCACTCTGACCGCAAAGACTTCCTGTGCTCAACATGTGGAAAACAATTCAAGGTAAGAGAACAAAATGAGCAAGTACGCAATATTACACTTTATTGTTTGTTATTGTTTTGTTTGTGCGTGAAAGACTTATTGTGCCCTTTGACATTAAGAGGAAAGATAAGCTGCGGGAGCACATGCAGCGGATGCATAATCCAGACAGAGAGGCCAAGAAGGCCGATCGAATCCACCGCAACAAAACACTCAAACTGAAGGCGCCCACCACTGACTTTGAGAGTTTCATGTTCAAATGCAGACTGTGCATGATGGGATTCAGGCGCAGAGGAATGCTGGTGAGATGCACCTCAGCGCCACGGTTGTTTGACTGGACAGTGAATTCCAGCTTTCTGACCTTTTAATTTTTCTGCTTGCAGGTCAATCATTTGTCCAAGCGACATCCAGAGATGCGTATCGATGACGTGCCTGAGCTAACGCTGCCAATCATCAAACCCAACAGGGACTACTACTGCCAGTATTGTGACAAGGTTGGATTCTTCTCTTTCTTTCTAAAAGTGCTTTCACACCAGTTAGCGAAGACAGAAATGTATATTTGATGATACATTGTTGTTTAGGCAGTTTGCATTCACAGCTTTTGCTCCTTTCGCCAAAACGTAAAGCCCCGCCCCCGAACAGAAATGAACCAATTGCATTCTACTACATTTACCCAGAAAAGCCAATATTCACTAAAACTCTGTAGAAAAACATTTAACATTTAAAGCTATTTTGCCAAAACCTGGTCAAACAAACAAATTCACTCTGGCTCCAAAGGTTGAGTTATGTTCATTTTGTAATTTTAACTTTATGGTACCGTTTCTTTTTAACCAACAAATTAAAGATGAAAGATGTTTAACCTCACTGACATGTTTCGACTACGTCTGCAGCCTTCATCAGAGCGTCATCTGACGTTTGATGCCGTGTTGGTCTTTATCAGTAAAATAAAGCGTCTTTCATAACTAACTTGTCAGTTGGAAAAGAAAGGATATCATGAGGCTCCAGAAGTTGTCATGCGCCTGATTCGGTGTGGTTTTCCACAAAGCCCGCTGCAACCGCTTGTCCGAGTTAGCAACAGTAACTAAGAGGGGCGGAGCTTAGCCAGAGGTCAATTGCGTGCAGCTGGTTTTAGTTTCGCTAACCCTATGATTTCTTTGAAGGTGTATAAAAGTGCCAGTAAGAGGAAAGCTCACATCCTGAAAAACCACCCCGGGGCAGAATTGCCTCCCAGCATTCGGAAGTTGCGTCCAGCTGCTCCCGGTGAACCGGATCCAATGTTGAGCACACACACCCAGCTGACTGGTACCATCGCCACCGCACCCGTCTGCTGCCCACACTGCGCCAAACAGTACAGCAGTAAGGTCAGTATGGAGTAAAGACACTGTTTGTCCACGCCGAGAGTGAGCATAGAACCTAAGTACTTCCTGTATACTCGCCGTCTTGCAGACTAAGATGGTGCAGCACATCAGGAAGAAGCATCCTGAGTTTGCTCAGCTGGCCAACACCATCCAGACTCCACTGACGACGGCCGTGATCAGTGGGACTCCTGCAGTCATCAGTGCGGATGGATCCACGGCGGAAAATGTGGTGGTAAGAAAGGATTTATTGTGAGCTCAGACAGTGTTTGACATTCAGGATGAAGGTTCAAGTTACTTTATTAATATCCGTACGTAGATTTGTTTTGCTGGAGAGGAAAAAAAAAGTGCAATTGCCATTCTATTACAAAACACAGGTTGAACCTGACAGGCGGGTACTTGATTGAGTGACGAGACAGAAGAGTGCTCAAAGTTCCGCGGTTCAACAATAAAGTGACAAGGATACGTGTAAAGATAGAATAAATAAGATCATGATAAATAAAAGCAAAACACAATAAAACACCTCAGGGAAATAAAATCAATCTCTGGAATAAAAATCAGGATCAGAACGCACAATTTAAAAGTCACTGTAATAAATCGAGCAAAGAAATGAGATCATAAATACATAGAATAAAATGTAGTGCAATGTCACTACTTCTTATGGGGCTCAGTGACTTCGACGGGACCAAACGCTGTGTCCTTCACCTTGGGATTAAAAACCTCGGGCCAGAGAGAAGAAACTGAAATTCACCTGTCGGAGGAGGGGAGTCATTATTAAGAATTGATATCTTCTGTACCTGTTTAGTGCAGAGGGAGACTGGACAAGACTGAGACTCACCAATCAGGTGATAACGACGGTCTGACCATGCCACCGAGCAAAAGATAAAAACAGTCAACAAAAGAACAGTAAAAGAGTCAAGATTGTTCAGTCTTTGTGATCTGAAATACAGTTATATTCATTAAAAGAATCTGACTACAATCACAGACTTTACATATCTATTCACTGATCAAAGATCAACTTAAATACACCAGATCGTATGTGTTTGTTCACCCTGTGGTTTATTTTCTTTCCAGACCACAGATCTGCTGACCCAGGCCATGACGGAGCTTTCCCAGACCCTGACCACAGACTACCGGACACCACAGGGCGACTACCAGCGAATCCAGTACATCCCCGTGTCCCAGGCAGGGGGCAGCCTCTCCCAGCCTCAGCACATCCAGCTGCAGGTGGTGCAGGTCGCTCCGGTAAGCCCACTTCTTCTCTCTGCAACATTCTACTTTACAGCCATCGATATATTCCTGGGAGAGTCCTGAAGAAAACAGCACCTCACTTTGATTTCCATATGTGCATATTATTGTTATATTTTTGTCATTGTTTATGGTTCAAACCTGCAATTGAGCACACTTGCTGAAATTGCTTTAAAGAACTAACAAGCAACAAACAACCACCATGAGTGTCACGGTAAGTTCTGCAGTTGTGGCGAAAAGTAAAGATCAATGTGTGAAAAGACTTAAGTAAAAAATCTAAAACAGTTTTTTTTTTTTTACTTTCTTTTCTTTGGAGTGGTGGCAGGTAGTTAGGGGTACAGTATATGATAAAAGTCAAAGTGCCAATGTAATACGTGCACATGTGCCACACAGACACACACACACTATAACTATTGTTTTTGTAATAAGCTGTCTGTGTAGATAAGTTCAGTTTGGACAACAATATTTATCACACAAGGACCAATTTATTTGCCGCTTCTTAGTGCGCATTCATGGATACAGGCAGTCAACAACATAATAAATAAATGAATAAATTAATCAACTGTCTAGGAAAGATTTTAAGCATTGGACAGAGGGAGATGATAAGTAGCATATCTATACAAGTCATAGTCAATATTAATTGTTACCAATGTATGTTTTGTGTCATATTTATGCAATAAATGGAAATTAAATTTAGAAAAAGTAATTCCTTGACTTGGCTCAATATAAAACTCCATGTTAAAATTTTATCTTTGGTGGATTTTTATTGTTATTTTTATTTCTTTCATCCAGACACTATTTCTACAGGTACAGATTCTTTACCTGCCTCCTCTGAGTTTGCCCACCCCTGACTTCCATCTGTGTTGACGAGCTTGAGACTCTGTTAGTCATTCTCCCTGTGCTCCACAGGCTTCCTCTCCACATTCCCAGCATCCGACTGTCGACGTGAGCCAGCTGCATGACCCTCATGGCTACAGTCAGCACTCCATCCAGGTGCAGCACATCCAGGTGGCCGAGCCCTCGGGCAACGGACAGGCAGCGTCCCAGGTAACGAGGAGTTTAGAACGCATCAGGAATAAACTCCCACTGACTCCATGTTCCTTCTGAAGTGTAGGTCCATACTAACATGGAGCTGATGCCCAGCAACCATTCAGAATACTCGAGCTTTGAGTCTGATTGGCCTATTACATATTTGCATTATCAAGAAAAAGGAAGTATGTCGTCTTTATTGAGCCAGAAAGTCCAGTATTTAGTTATAAGCTCAGTTTCTTTCTCTGTTTTAATCCTCATCAATGAATCATCATTAATGACCATCCTTTCTCTCAGGTTCAGGTTACTGGTCAGCCTTTAAGTCCGACCTCCCAGCAGACGAGCCAGGAGTTAAGCCCGGCCCAGCTGACCCCCGTCACTTTAGCTCAGAACCACACCCTCCAGGCCGGCAGCACGCAGCAGCAACAGCAACAGCAACAGCAACAGCAGCAGCAGCAGCAGCAGCAGCAGCAGCAGGGGACCGTGCAGCATGCTTACATACCTGGAAACTGGAACTACAGAGGCTACCGTGAGTCCAACACACTCCCGTTTTCATCGACAGCTCTATACTCCGAACGCCAGGCCGACTTCATATTTTAACTTCTTGTCGTTCCAGCATCTGAGATCCAGATGATGGCTCTACCTCATGCACAATACGTGATAGCTGAGACTAGCACGCCTACGTCTGGAGTCAACAGCAACCAGGTCAAAACGGTATGTCAAAAATATTTGTTACTAGTTCAACAGAATTTCGGCTTCTTTGTAATAGTTAATTGTTTTGATGCAATTTGCTTCTTATCAGTATTAAGGAGGTCCAAAAAAAAAAAAATCCCGTGGTGTAACTGAACATGTGTTCCTCTCTGTAGACACACTACGTTATCTCGGAAGGTCAGACTGAGCTGGAGACCAAACAGGCTGTTCCTCAGAGCACGACCCAGACGCACACTGAACATCTGGAGCAGCAGCCGACCAATCAGCAGGCCACCACTCAGTACATCATCACCACCACCACCAACGGCAGCGGCGCCAGCCAAGTCCACATCACAAAACCGTGAAGTGACATGCGAGCGTGTTTTCTTTAGTTTTTTTTTTTTTTTTTTTTTTTTTTTATTAATAGTAGACTTCAGTGAGCTGCTCGGCGACGGCAGGAGGCTTAAATCAGAGAGACGTCGGCCGTAGTTTATGAAATGAGATGAATTCTCAACTGAAGCTTTTTTTTTTTTTTTTTTTTTTTTTTTAAAC
>OMNM01044933.1:28991-43709 GCA_900302745.1 Parablennius parvicornis
GCATAGTCTCCGTCTTCTGCTTGGACTGCCCCAATTACTGAACCTACAGGCAAGTCCTCAGGAACAGAAAAAGTAACATCTGGCTCGCTAAAACTGGGAAAGAATCGATTTCTACCAGTGACTTGAAAGGTAACTTCAGTCTGTGATGTCAAAGAGGGGAAGCCCTGATCTTTGGCCACAACCATCAAAGATAGCCACATATTCTCATGTCCTGATAAAGTTTGATTTAAGACTATTTGTCCACCATATGGATCAATCCAAAAGAAATCAGATGCATTACCTCCATTCAAAGTATATTCAACATTAGCACTGCTGTTGGTATCAGGATCAATTGCTGTGCAGTGAACTAGCTCAGTTCCCAGAGGCAGGTCATAGGGAATAGCAATTAGAGGGTGGAAAGGCATAAACGTGGGTGGGTGATGGTTATATGGCTCTAATCTCACCATCACAGTGGCATTACTATACAAAGGAATGTTACCACAGTCAAAAGCAACAACTATAAACTGATGAATGTCAAAGGCAGCATCAAGTAACATCAGTGGCTGCTTTGTATAGATTTCACCCGAGGATGCGTTCACCCAGAACTCCTCATTTGAAGGTTCAATATAGTAAAAAATCTCAGAGTTTTGCGCGGCGTCTGCATCAGTGGCGAAAACCTGCACCACAAATGCGTCCACGTGTTTCGTTTCATGAAGCACCACGCTATAAAAAGGATCAGAGAACATGGGTCTGTTATCGTTGACGTCTGAAACGACTATAGTGACGTCCGTGCTGGCACTCCATGCAGAATCATTTGCACTTACTCTCAGGATGTAATAGTCTTGCTCCTCCCTGTCCAGAGGACTTACAACAGTGATGTAACCGGTGGTGAAATCAACATTAAACCGCATGTCATCGCCGTTGTCAAAGATGGAGTAATTAGTAACTGCGTTGGAATCACTATCGTCATCAGTTGAGGTGACTCGTATGATCGTGTGACCGACAGGGATGTCCTCGGGCACCTCCGTGAAGTAAACCTGTGAAAAACGAGGAGCATTGTCGTTTCTGTCTAAAACAGTGACAATAATGGTTGCTCGGTCTTTGTGCAGAGGGTTTTCCAGTTCTGCAGCTTCGACTGTTAAGTTGAACTGAGGGACATCTTCTCTATCTAAACTTACAGTGGTGCTTAATAAACCATTTTCAGGGTCAATAGTGAAGAAGTGATCACCGTTCCCTTTTGTTATGTTGTAGTGCACTGTGCCGGAGTCGCCAGAATCTGCATCAACAGCGAGAACGTCACAGAAGATGGATGGTGGGGAGTTCTCGTAGACGTCACAGCTGTACTCCTCTTGGGTGAACTGAGGGACATTATCATTCACGTCAGTGATGGCGATGTTCAACTCTGCAAATGAAGACAAAGGAGGCAAGCCTGCGTCCCTGGCTTCAACCAACAGAGAAAACTCCTTTATGTTTTCATAATCTAGAGGGTTCTCCACCGTCAGCGCTCCGGTTAGTGGGTCCACGTGAAACGTCTCTTCGGAGTCTCCCGCAGCCAGATAAAAAGAGACGGGTTGAGCTCGGAGGCTTTCTGCTCTGATCACAGCCACCAGCTTTCCCACTGGCGCCTCCTCGGAGAGGGAATGACTCAAAACATCCACACTCATCGCCGGGAAATCCGATTTGTTCTGAAACCTGACGCTGATGGTAGTGATGTCAAACTTTGGGGTTTCTCCAGCATCTTCCACGTGCACGTTGATGATGATATCATTTGTTCTCTGGAGGATTTTGGAAGTGAACACAGTTCCACTGGATGGATCAACGGAGAATAGATCAGAACTTTGTCCGTATAACGAATAACGCAAGTCCGCGTTCATTTCTGTGTCTCCATCCTCTGCTCTCACTGCCCAAACAACAGAACCTGTGAAAGAACAGTCACAGATGTAATTTCCGCTCACTTATGAACATGTTAAGTCAAACAAAATATTCGGAGGTATCTTACCTGGAGGCAACTCAGCGGCTACATAGGCCACATAGGGGCTGTTCAGAAAGTGGGGCCAGTGATCGTTGACGTCGCCAATGAGCACGATGACGAGCACAGAGCTGGACAGAGGCTGAGTAGGATGACTATCTCTACCAATCACTGTCAACCTGTACATGGCTTCTGTCTCTCTGTCCAGGAAATTAGTTGTGAAAAGCTCTCCAGAGGTTTCCTCTATGGCAAAAGGGACATCAAAGTTTTCCATAAAATACCTAAATGAGGAAGAAAAATAATAATTTCCAACTGTCCATGTCATAAAATCTCAAAACACTCAACCATTGGTTTTAAAATCAACCTCTGGTTCTATTTTCAGCACCTATTTCAGAATGTTTTGAAGTTTCTTATGATTGCACCTTATTTCCCCGCTGTCGCCAGCATCGATGTCCGACGCAGTTATCATGGCGAACACGGTGCCTATGGGGCTGTCCTCTGGCACTATGGTGTTGTAAAGGTCCTCAGTGAACTCAGGGTAGTTATCATTGACGTCGTCCACCTGGACATTTACAGTCAGAGTGCCTGTGAGAGGAGGCAGGCCTTCGAAGTATAAAAGACAAAAAGTGGGGGTCAGGAGGATGCCGCTCCCAGACATGAAAGTCTTCTTTAAATGAATTTATCTTGTATACAACTTTAGCGACACCAACAGGCTACACTCTCACAGGACAAACACAGCGAGACGTTCGCAGCCACATCAACCAGCGATTTAATATCAATAATTAATTTTGAACATGTTTTTGGACTGTGGTAGGAGTGCGTGATTTTGATTATGAAAGGATCCTATAATGGGTGTAAATAATATTATTTTCCATCCATCCATCCATCCATCCATCCATCCATCCATCCATCCATCCCTCCATCCATCCATTGCAAATAAAGTGCAGTCAGAGTAGAATTACCTGAATCCACAGCAGTGATGGTGACAATATAAAGTGATTCCTTTTCTCTGTCGAGGCTCTGTAAGATCTCGAATGTGCCGTTGGGAGTGATGGAAAACAAACCATCGCTGTTTCCTTTCTGTATGAAATAGGTAAGCTGGCTGTTGGTTCCAAGATCATCATCCAAAGCTGAAATCTTTTTTAAAAAAAGGAGGTAACATTGAAAGTCCTTGTTATGAATCATTTATTGACATGTTTTATTTGGTTGGTGACTTGCAGTTGCACCTGGTATGTTAGCTGAGTCTGGTCCTCCTCATTCTCCTTCACATAAATCGTCAGGATTTCTGGCGAAAACTGGGGCACAAAGTCATTGATGTCCAGGACAGAAACACGGATGATGGCAGCAGCAGATCTGGGTGCTTTCCCCAGATCTACAGCCGTCAGGATGAGAGTGTAGTTTGACTCCTCCTCTCTGTCCAGCTGGCCTCTGACCATGATGACACCTCGAACTGTGTCCACCTGGAACGGACTAGCCTGGGTCAACATGAACCGTACTTGTCCGTTGGGCCCGATGTCCCGATCCTGAGCCTGAACCTGAAGCAGGGTGGTGCCCCGGGCAACGTCCTCCTTAACTGTCAGGCTGTAGCTGCTGTGTGACATCACAGGATCATTATCGTTCACGTCCTCAACATGCACGGTGAGATTCATCACGGTCGACCTATGAGGAGAGCCTCTGTCAGCGGCGGTCACAGTGACAGTCAGGGTATCTACCTCTTCTCTGTCTAACATCTTCTCCAGGAATATTTCCCCACTACTGCTGTCAATGCTGAACGTCCCATCAGAGGTGTCGTTCAAATAATACAAAACATGACCGTTCAAACTGCTGTCTGCGTCCGCAGCCTTTACAGTCGCGATGGCAGAATGAGGAGGCGTGTCCTCTGATACCCGAACACTTCCTGCTGACACGAACACTGGAGCGTTGTCGTTCACATCTTCCACAGACACGGTGACCTGAGCTGTGCTGGTCAGCTGGACGGACTCAGGCTGCACACAGTCATGCGCAGTTATAGTCAGATTATAGGAGGATTGTCTCTCTCGGTCTACTTTCTTTCTGAGGCATAAGCTTCCATTTGAGTGGATGTAGAATACTTCCTCTTCATCTCCGTCGACCACTTTTAGTTTCACTTCACCATTCTCACCTGAAAAGAAAAGACTACATGTGACTTATACAAAATAAAGCGCATTTAACAATATATGTTCAGAGAAATTAGCTATGAAATACAAAAGGGAACTATATTCAAGGGTTTTATGAGCAATGATTATGTGAAAACTAAATGTGCCTTTCCCACAATTTTCACACTATTTGATACTACAGGTTGCTGTATTTTTGAGTCATATGAAGAGAAAGATTTGAAGGAGATCTGTGTTATTTGTAGAAATTCTATGATTCTGTCATTTATTATATGTTGCAATGGAATTAGCTTCAGTACTAAACTAAATTGATGTTGGAAAGTGGTGGATTTTAGCTCCATGGGATTTTCTTGTGTATTGTGTTTGTCAGTCTGTGTGTGTTTCTGCGTGACTGTTCCTCAGTGTCTCTGTGTCTCAATGTTCCTCATGAATAACCTCAATATCAGCTATTCCTATCACTGTGACACTGAATTCACCAAGTGTTGGATTGTTCACCCACTGATAGGGAACGTGAGCTGGGTTTAGACCGTTGTGAGACAGGCTAGTTTTACCCTACTGATAATGTGTTGTTGCAATAGTAATCCTGACTTCGGTTTTTGGATTTTTGGTTTCACCTTTTGGCAATTAAATGGGTTCATCAGCAAGTATTCGGCATCCATCTCTATCAAGCCAAACCTAACATTAACTGGCTAGAACAATTGTGATTAAATGCTAAAATGTTTAAGGTTCTTTTTTTGTCAATCATAAATTCCATGAATGCAACATAAACTACAGAATCAGAAATTAATATATGGTCTTTTTGAAGGATAAATACATTTTGCAGCTCCACCCTCATTTCATTGGAAACCCAGCAGAAAAATCTCTTACGGTAATAAAATGACTTCACTTTTCTCTCATTCCAATCATTTTATTAACATAAGATTGATGACAAACCTTGTCAGTAGCTGTGAATAAACATGGGTTATGAAAGTGAGGATTTCCAAAATGTCGGGAGTCATACTGAGGCCTGATTTTCTCATTCTCAGAAAAGTTGTATATGCAGTGCTCAATTATTATGAAATCATTTAAAGTAACTGCAGCGAGAACATTGATGAAGGTCTCCCTTTTAATATCAATATGAAATATGAAATCGACTGATTGCAGTAGAAAGCGGTTCTGGACTGGCACTCACCGTCATCTTTATCTGACACATTTATTGTCAAGAAGCAGGTACCAGCATGTGCATCCTCCAGCAGCGATGCAGAGAAAGTTTCCTGACTGAATGCCGGGGCGTTGTCGTTGACATCCAGCACATTGAAATAGACCCTGACACTCGATCTGACCTGCAAATCCCCCTGCTGCACCTCGACTGTGAGAACGTAGAACCTCTGTGATTCAAAGTCCAGCCTGCGGGACAATAGGAATTCCCCTGAGACGGGGCCGAGGAGAAACTGGTTCTCTCCATCATCCTCCGTCACTGAGTACGTGATAGGCGTGAGACTCTCCGGCGGGGCCGCCACCTTTCCCACCACTGTCCCTGTCAACACAGTGAAGCTTTAGCAGCCGATCTCATAACTGCCCAGATGAATAGATGTTTTTTTTTCTCTCCTCAATACAATGTTGGACTAAAAATATAAGGTGTTACCGGAGATATTTCTATAGAAGATATACAACCAACAATCTATCAAACATACACTCCAGTTCATACAGACGATCAAAGGATCATGAGACATGAAAAGCACAAAGAAACGAACCACAATTTAATTGGATTTCATTCTTCATGTAAAACAAAATGAGTGCGTAGTTTTTTTTTTTTTAACTAGATCTTGTAGAATGTTATGAATGTGCTAATTCTCCTCGTCCTGCTGATAGTGACTGTTAATACTCTTCGACTCACTGAGCTGACTGTTTATGACAACATCAGCAAACAATTAGCATTAATGTGATTTGAAGCTGTTTTTTTTTTCTAGCACAGCTACATATATCATAGAACTCCTGTTTACTGACGTGAGAACCTCATTAACCCTGAACGCCACAGAGTTCAGAGTTCAACTCCACAGACAAATGCAAATATAAGTAACACAGCGCAAACAACCATTAGCTTACTTTCATAAGTAATTTGCATGTTGGTAGTTCTTCAAAAAACTTGCTTTGACTGACTGCAAGTGTTGTCGTGATTAGGGCACAATTTTCAGCCGTCATACAGAAATGAACACAAACTGATGATGTAACACTGAAACTGAGCATCAAAGCCATGCTGTCACAAAGAAAACATGCATGTTGGAGAATGCTGAAACGCCACAAGCAGAGCACGTGGAGACATTAATTTCACACCAGGTATCGTAGATTAAAAAGGTTTCATGGGATTTAAAAAAAGCTTTGGACATTGTACAAATGATGGCAAACAGTACAAGATATGGCTGATCAACAACCAAACTTGTCATCATTAGGATAATCTTGCCCTTCAGAATTTTTTTTACCTATGTCAAACTGCTGAGTAAGCACTTTAATATTTACACTTTATGGGAGGTTTTTATGAAAAATTATTGTATCATCTTTGTCGTTTTACCATATTGTTTTTATATGTTTGGAACCGTGTATGGTTTAATATGGGATAATGGATTGAAATTAACATTGTGCTAAATCCGGCATATTTACAGTAACCTCGTGAAGCAAAACAAACAAATAAATGAAATGAAATGAAAATCAGAGTTGTCCAAACAAAATGTGTGTACAAATGGTATCATGGTGTGGTTTTACTGGTCTGGGTCACTGAAGGTTAAAATGTATTTTATGTGTCATTGAAACACGATAAGTTTGACAACCAGGCTAAACTAAAGATGATCCAGTATTGGAGTCAATAAGCAGGACAGATAGAGGCAGCAGCTCTGCAAAGTCATGTCCTGACTGTCACACTGTATTATTTCCTCTTGTTTTATTGCCAACACTCTTTATTTGAAGAAGTAACTGCATTTAAGTCACATTTTCCATTAACGTTGCTTGCAAATAGGAAACAAGTGAAATCCCAGTGTGTGCTTCTCAGGACAGACTCAAAAGTTGAGTTGTGTGTGAACTTGGGAGTGAAGAGGACAAACCTGGTACTGTGTCTTCTTTCACTTGAAATGAATGAGCAGCTCTGGAGAAAGCCATCTGTGTGCGCCATCTGCTCTGAGAGAGCGAGCCGGCGGCTCCACGCCTCATCGCAGCATCAGCAGATGTATGACACCCTGTGATCCCCCCCTCACTGCTCACATTCACACCTACCGCCGAGTCCTCACAAGACGACGCAATCCCCAACACCTGGAGAAAGAAGCTAGTTTATGGAGTTGAATATCAATCAATAAATAAATAAATAAATAAAACATGTTTGAAACAACTTACCATGAAGTAAAACAGGACAGATGTACAGCTTCTCCTTTGTCCAGCAGCGTCCATGACAAAGTTCACTCCCTCACTGCCTCGTTCTCGTTCTCGATCACGATCACAAAATCAAACAAAGTCACATCCATAGTGAGAATTAACGGACTGAAGTCCTGGAGGCTGCACAGTGTCACCTCCACATGGGAAAAGCTGTATCCATAGAGATTACTCAATCTCCTCCGTTTGTAATCCTGGCTGACACGCCTCTTTGACATCACTCCATACAAATCCTGCTGCCCGATGAAAAACAAAAACAAAAGGTTTTCATCGTTGTTACAGGTACTTTTATTAGACAAAGCCTCGTGATGTTGCTACATCGGAAAATAGATGTGAGTTTTGTCCTTTAGTAAGAGCTGCAGCCGTCCAGCCTGCTGTTATTTGGCTGGATCAACCTGTTCTGGAGTTTTCTCTTGAGTTTGATTCTCCTGTGCAGGCATGAAATGGACTCTGTTGCCTGAAGAAAGGCGGCCCGGGGGGGCTTTCTTGTTACATGTCAGCTGGGGGTTTCATTCAAAGACTGCAAGGCATTCATTCACAGGGTGGAGGGAGAGAAAGAGGGGGGTGGGGGTGGTCTGAATCACACGTTTATAAAGAGAGCTGACAAAACATTCAGTGGCAAAGTTACAACTCAATCTAGAATCTGAATGATTGCAATTAAATGTATATATATTTTTAACGGGTGTTTATTGAACCTTCTGATAAAATAAATATCTGCTTTGTTCATCATATATCCTGGATATTTGTCCAATTTGTTTATATCTTTAAAGAAACCGTGTTTTCTCTCACATCAAACTTTCCTTTCAACGATTTTCCTTGTCATTTCAAACCCAAACTATTTTATTTGATTCCTCTTAACAGGAATTTTTAAAAGCCAATCTGGCTTTACATGTTTCAAAAGGAATAGGAAGAAGTGTGTGAAATTGAAGTTTGTTTAGTTTTTCCACTCACAAACACTTTATTTTGCCTTGTGTTGGGCTTGATGATACGATTGGTCACAGAGGACATGGCTGATGTGCTTTTATTTTGATTCTAAAATAGCAAATGTAATTGCATCAATCATGTTTTCTTCAGGAAAAGGAAACGTCACACTGATGATAGAGGTCCCCACAAGCGTATATAACAAACATAATACACTGGGGGCGATAAGATTAAAATGTCCAAGAGCAAAAGAGACCAAATCATTTGGAACTGAATAAGATTTAACCAGATATTCTTTCTAATATTCAGAATTGATAGTTGTACCTATAATTTACTATACTTTTATTCACCAACACCTAGTTATACATCACTATTAAGTAATATTTTGAGACCCTGGTATTTTTCTATTTGTTTTCTGCAGGAATTTAATTTCGCTCATAGATAAGTACCAAATACAACATGTAATGTAATTTGCTACACTTTTCCAGACTTAAGGTTTCAAACCGCTGGCATGTGGGCTGTAAATTGGGACGTCTCCTACTTCTGTTGCTACAACAATTCATTGGATGAGTTAAAGAATGAAAAATAACTAGAAAGAAGTCAAAATGAGAAGCCAGAGGGCATGTGTGTGTAACTATTTGCCCTGGCCGTCAAAAACTAATGTGTAAACTACACGTCAGTTAATTGAAAATCTCCCATTAGATATTTAAAAAAAAACACTCTCTCTTGCAGGCTGGTACCTTGAAGAAAAGATTTCTGTTCTCTTGACCACCTCTCCACCTTTCGCATCATTCTCTCGGTCTCTTGTTGTGTAAAAGCATCTGGATAAGAAGTGCTTCCTGAAAGGAGACCACTGTGGCTTCGTTCATGACAACAAACACTTCTGAGGAGTGAAGGGCTTTTTGTCCGGCCCTGCTGAGAAAAGTCTGATAAAACGGACATGTGAACCCCCGGGGAAGTGACCGTGACTGTGAGACTGTCTCCCATTACACAGAAGGAGAACTGAAGCTCAGCGAGGGTCCACAGAAGGGGGAAAAGAACTGAAAACACACAAGAATCTACATCTTCAGTTTTTAGTGCAGCCAAAATAAATGTGCCATGGTTGATTTTATGTTCAGGATTAAGGTTTGTGAGTCTCAGTCCCACATGAAGGGAGACTTTGAGGTCAGAAAAACCATACACTGTAACTATTATACAACCATGTTGCTTTCATAGTGCCTGAATTAGAGATACTTCACTATTTGTCATCCCACAAATAAACTTTAGTCCCTGTTAAGAGTTTACATTTCATTGCTGAGTAGATACATTGATGTATGTAAATGTTCTGAATGTTTTTGTTCACTGAATAGAACCCACTTATTCAAGGACTACTACCCTGTTTTTCTGCTTCCCACAATGCTTCACGTAAAAATAAATGCAACTTTCTAGGCAGAATAGTCTTCTCACATACACACACTAAAGAGAGTCCTCATTGGGTTTTGAATAAAATCAATCCATTTCTATAACTTTAAATGTATGTTTGAAAAATATATGTTACTGTTCACAAGATTTTTGTTAAAAAAAAAAAAAAAAAGGTATGAAAACACTTAATATTCTAACAATCCAAATAATAAAAACAATTCAAACCTGAATGACTGAATGTTTGTGTGATAACTGAGTGTTTTATTGTTAAAATAAATGAATTAGGATGTAATTGATATTCTAAATAATTTTAATATCGCTAGCTCATCTCTCTCACTTCCACTGATCCATGAACAGTCCGGCTGGGACAGACCAAACCATTATGAGGTCAATGGTGGGGCGGTGGGTGCAAACTTTGTAGAGTTATCAATGTTTTGAGTTGCGTGTGTATATAATTGACATGGAAAATGTCAATCACATTGTTGTGGACAGCTCCCCATTTATCCTACAAAGGGAGATCTTGTCAGTCCACCCCCACGCAGAGAGCTCTACATGGCTACTGTCCTGCAACTCATTCTCAACAATAGTAGATTAATTCCAACTCAATAGACAAAGTCTTTTGAGGTTAGATCTTAAAGATGTTTAAAGGTAGTTTATGTGTACATTGCTTATGTTAAAACACAATTCCAACGTTTGCTCATACTTCAAAGATGAATGGATCCATCAGATGTACTATCACAGGAATAGTTCAACACTGCAAAGTGTTTGGTATGAGATCAAGTTCAAGACCATAAGATAATATTGACCTTTATATGATTTAAGATAAAATCCTTTTATTAAGCTCAGGTAATTTGTGGAGCATTAAAGAGTTAATTTTCTCTGTTTAAGCATTAACTTTACGAAGTAGTACTGGTCATTGTGAGATTTATACTTTTCTGTATAAACACAATAACTTGTGACGACATAGACTGGACAATGTACTTCAGCATGGCGCCACCTTCTGGATTAATATTGCATAGCTCACACACAGGTAATGTGTTTTCATGCTCCCCCCAGGTGTTTGTTTCTCCGGGTACTCTGATTTTACTGCAACAGGCCACAAATGTTTGAGATGAATTACTGATTGAAAATATCTTTTCCCTGATCACATTCATCCATATGGAATTGGGATTGACTCCAGATTAAGAACAATTCCTCCAACATTATGTAGTTTTGTCCCATTTTCCCTTCATGCCAGTCTAAAATACAAACATGTAGTGTTCAGAGCAGCTAAGAATGAGTCAAAACAAGCTGAAATATTGGGAAAATAACGAAACTTGACAACTTCTTAAAAAAAAAAAAAAAAAAGAAAGGCGACCTTTATTGAAGACATTCTTGAATGCCGACAGCTGCATTTGATATTAGAGTGGTATTCAAAGAACAATGAAAAGACATTGGGACAGCACATAAAAACATATTTCCCCAAATAAAGAAAAATACACTACCAACTCAGAAATCTCATTTTTGAGTTGAAACACCTAATAACTAGTTACTTTTTTGTCTTCTTAAACCAATTTGTAGTCCTCCTAAGTTGCTTAATAATTATTGGCAGGGATAAAGAACTACCACTAGAAAATCTCAAACTTAAGATATGTAGTGTTAACTTTACAAAAAAGCAGAATAACACTGTACATCTTAAAAACATTAAATATACACATGTTCTTGTTCAATCGGATTTCTGCTTCAGGATTGTGAATTGAGTATTTTAGGATAATATGGCATAAACAAAACATCAGGTCCAGCCCCTACACAGGCTACTCATCATCATCATCGTCATCATCTTCCTCCTCGTCCTCATCCTCGTCTTCGTCGTCGTCATCGTCAGCTGGTGCGGCGGCTGATGCCGATTCCACTGTGCCCTTCGTGCGGTACACCGAGAGCTCCTGTGGAGACACGTCAGGATGAAGAGACACGACTCACCCAGGTAAACAAGCCCCAGCGTAAAACCCTCCCACAGGAATTCACCTTGTCATATTTGTCTTTCATCTTGGCGGCGTTCTTCTCATATGGCTGCTTCTCTTCTGGCGTCAAGCCGTTCCACATCTCCCCCAGCTTCTTCGCCGTGTCCCCGATGGAGAGCCCGGGGTGATCTGCCTTGATCTTGGGACGACGGTCTCCACAGAACAGGAAGAACGCAGACCTGCCGAGGAGGAGGGAGGAACATAGCGATGAGAAGTCCGTCACGACACCTTGAGGACAACGTGATGACGATACTTACGGCGGTCTCTTCGGGGCGTTGGGGTCCTTAAAGCGCTTCTTCTTTTGGCCCTTGGGGGGAATGTAGTTCTTCATTTCCCTTTCGTAGCGCACCTTGTCCTGTTTAGCCAGGTCTTCAAACTTGCCCTTCTCTTTCTGAGACATTGTCTGCATTGGGGGGAAAAATAAAAACAGGCTGATTTAAAAAGAATGTTTCTCCAACAAAGTAATCAGTCACGGTTAACTTGCAATACATGCACCAACATTTTAAACACCCCGCCCCTCTCTAGTCTTTAAAAAAAATATATATGTATATCTATAATTTAATTTTAAACCATTCTTTGCCTGTGTAAAAAAAAATATCATAAATATACAACACAGAAATAGCTACTTCGATACAAAAATATGACTGGTCAGTAAATGATTAAAAAAAAAATAATCTAAAATTGTATTCTGTTTATTAGACTAAACACTAACAGTATCACAATCCAAAACATAAAAAAAAATAAAATAAAGCCTCAAGAATCAGATCTTGACGGTTTCTGACAAGCAAAGTGTGAAGTACAAGTGAAAAATCAGACAATAAGAAGAATTCAGGTCACCTTCCACCGCTCAGAGCATTTCTTGGAGAACTCTGAAAAGTTGACAGAGGCATCCGGGTGTTTCTTCTTGTGCTCCTCTCTGCATGTTTGCACAAAGAAGGCATACGAGGACATTTTGCCCCTTGGCTTCTTTAAATCCTTCACCATCTTGGCTCACTAAACAGGACAAAAGCATACAATAATGTATGTACCCTCATTTAAAATATATTGTTAATATCCAAATATTCCATCAGCACAATTTTTCTGCTTTCTTGCGATATCAGTTCCCTCCATTGTTTAAAGCTGGAGGTGGAAGGAGGGTGTCTGCTTGACTGATGAGCCATTGTACAAAGAGGCCAACATGATGCTTCTAATCACAACTATAATCAGCTGAACATTCATTACCTAAACTCCCCACATAAAAGCTGGTTGAAGTGGCACCGAGTAGAAGAAAACAGGACAGAGTTGAAGGGTGTCGTAACGTTGGCACTCCCCGTGATCTAACGTGCTTAGCCAGTCGGCTTGAGGATGAGCACATTAGCATTAGCTTCCGCCTTCTTTGATTGTTCTTGTTAGCATTTGCAGCTCAGCTGCTCGCTTTGTGTCATCGCACTGAAGTTGGCCTCCGACTCGTCACTCGTAACTTTGGGAACAAATGTGTTTCCATCCCCACAAAACGTTTAATTTACCAACATAACATCTCCCCAAAATCAACTCAAACCTCATGTCATTGTGTAGCAAATGTAGAATTTATTGAAAAATAGAGAAAAATCTATTAAAAGCCTGCTTTGTCATGTCAAATTTGCCAAGAATTAAAAGGACATTAACACATACATTTTATTATTCTGCGAAATAGCAGTCATAAAATTCACAATTTTCCTGAAATTCTTTTCGTTGATGTTCAACATTCATAAAAGAACACGGAATTTTAAACCACACATCAAAAAGACAATGACAGTAATTGCAAATATTCCTCAAATTAATAATACACCCGAGTGATTGTGCACCTTTATACATATTTTACATGTTTAATAAGGGATCGTAATAACAACCTGGGAGAGTCCGCAAGACCACACGTTAACCAATCTTTTGACAACAGTCAAGTGGATCAACTGATGTGTTTTATAAAACCAAACAAAAACCTTTGTAAAGAGATTAAAATATATATATGTATATTTGTGATTTAAGTTAAGGTAACTTTGTGTTAAAGTGTCGAGTCGCAGCCTGACTTCACGCGTCTTTGTGTAGTCTAGCGACTAGCTCGAGGCTAACACGAGCTCATCTCATGAGATTATTAAAATGGAAGATTAGCCTGCTAACAATGGCTAGCAGGCTGTTTGAACACACCCCCCGCCCTGCTTCTCCGGCGACCATCTGCATTATGTAACAGAAAAAAAGTGGCCCGTTTCGGATAAATCCAGGCAGTCCGATGTTAAAGTGGCCGGTAAAGTGGGAGATATTAATGAGGAGCCGTGCTGGGCATTCCCCGCCCGCCGGTGCACCGCCTCCGCTACACTCAGTGGCCGTTACCGACATTCAAGCAGCGGCTAGCTCCGTTAGCATCCCGCTAAGCAGCACCGTCACTCCGAGCAGCCATCGTGAGCTCGGCGAGCTAACGCAGCAGGGTGGTGGCGTTAAGTTTCCACACCGCAGTTTACCGGGAACAAAATATTTTTTATTGCACAAACCCAGGTTTATAATTGACGCGTTGGTTTAATTATTTTTCTCCCACCGGAGGTTAATTTCAGTTCGATAACAGCTAAATATTAGCACCTTGACTGCAAGTTAGCATCCTCGCCAGCCCTGGTAATGTAAGAAAACCAGCAGCGGAGGTCGTGTTAACCGAGCCAAACGCATGAAAGCCGCTGGTTCGTTCACCCGCAGCCGATTCGTCACCGAGGAAAGGTAAATGGAGCTTACCCGTACAGCGCTCTGCCAGGCCAGCGGTACGTCTCAGACAATGGGGGCCGTGGAGCTTCGTCAGTGCTAAGCGCTCTTTCGGCTCTGGTGATCAGTCTGTGTTTATGGTGCGTGAGGCGCTCCGTCAGGCGGACATTGGCTACCGCCAACTGCTCGGCGCGCGGCTCCTATTGGACGCGCGCGG
>OMNM01044933.1:43729-55562 GCA_900302745.1 Parablennius parvicornis
CGGAACGCGCCGCTCACGCGGTTGGTCGTGGGAAACGTCGACGAGGCGGTGGCGCTAAACTTGACTAACTGTTAGCGCTTGAAGGACTCACAAGCTCCGACTGTAAACAACACTGTTACTGAGTGTGGAGGAATGTAGAGAGCAGGGAGGGAGGGTCCAGGAACCAAAACAGGTACTCGAGTAAGCTACTGACTTATCACACTGATTACTGAATACACTGTACTCGATTACAAGTAAAAGTACAGCCCGAAACACATAATCAACTCAACATACTCTTTTCAAATCTTATGAGTTACTTTGTAACAATTATATAAAAAAATGAACAGTATTTATATATAAACACAATAAACTCACTATTACAATAAAGTAAATGTACATAGATACATTAGTTATTGATAGATAAATACAATATAACCACTTTAAGCTTGAAATACGGGCAGATTAGAAAAACAATACAATGTTGTAATACATTATGTATTAATAATACATTGATGTATTACAATTAACATCAAGAGTACAAGTAAAATTATAAACGTTGAAATATTCTCAAGTACACTTACTCTTCTTAAGGAGTTACTTTGTGAAATTTAAGTGTACATATTTATATCAATACATTGAGTATTCATAGATAACAAATACAACTTTGTGCTTGAAATATGAGCAGACTACGCAAGTAATGCATTTTGTGTGAAATTAAACATGAATATTTCAAGTGAAATGATGAATTATGAAACAGGAGTTAATTTGTCAAAATTATGAAAACCAACATTTGTTTAGATTTATTTTATGCATAAATGGATTATTTCCACAATTAAAATAAACGACATATTAACAGATTAATTACTGATTGACAAATACAAGTAATTTAGTGGTATACAAAAGTGAAAGAGCACTGACGTGATTTTGTCAATGCACAAAATGTGACTAATCACGTAATGAAACAAAGGGACAAATAATTCAGTGTGGGGGGGGGGCAGCATAAGCATGTACTCAAGTACAACTACTGTTACATTACATACATTAATTATTTCCTTAATCATAAGAAACAAATGATATATGCTCAAGTAAAAATGTTGTTATTAGTATGAATTGCATTGTGAAGAGCAGGCACATTTTGACAGATGTATAAATACAATACTTTGTGTGAAATATGAGCAGAACAGGAAATCACTAAACTGCATAAACAGTCTTCATATATTTATAAATATGTAAATGAACAAATATTAATAAGCACATGCATATTAAGAAACAAAAAAACTATTTAATTTGTACCTTTCTTTCAGAAGCAGAGGGGGGAAAAAACTAAAAATTTGTACCTGAGTGGAGATTTCCTGTAATTTTGTCATTCAGTGCATTCAATACATTTCATCAGCCTGAAATATCTACTTTTGAAGCGCATATACAGGCCGTGTTCACATACAGCTTTATATACAATGACATACTGGATAAAGGAATAGTATTTTGATTCCAAATACTATAAAAAAAAAATACTGTTTATTTACAGTACTGTGATGTAAGTATATGGCTTCAAAAATGAGGAAAATGCAGTGATGTACAAATCCTAACAGAACATAAACAACATATTAGATGTTCATTTAGAAGCATTTGACCAATTGTTGATATTGTCCACTTTTTAAGTTACATGTCTGTCATCTGTGATGATTGACTTTCAATATTGTTTTGTGTTTTTTAATCACTATTTATTGACATTGTAATTATTTTTAAACTATTTTTAGATTATACACACTTAGTTCACTCCTAACACTAACAAAATTATACTCCTTGTACAGGAATATAATTTTCATTCCATATTACCATAAGCACATTGTGTTTCGTACAAATATTTTTTCTGCAGTAATATTTGTATTATTGATGAACACTATGCCATAGGTCTTGGTTTCTATTTGTTAAATTCTGTGGGAATTAAGAATATTTAGCATAAAAATCCATCTGTGAAATTGAACTTACATTTAATACTTCTGGAAATGCATTTAGTTACTGCCCATCCTCTGCAGCAGATATGAATAAGACATCTGTGTCAATGTTAAATTTTTAATGCAACATCTCTCCTGCTGAGCAGCTTAGAATAGCCATTCAAATGTTGTTGGTCTCCATAACCACAGTGCCTGCAAACATCCTGCTCGGATTATCTCTGCCTCTCAAAAGATAAAGCTTCTAACTGAGAGTGAGACGCTGTAATTGTTGCGCTTCACTGGCATTAGGAGCTGGAGCTGCTGGGGGCATGCTTCAACAAGTCACACAGGCAATAAACTTGAATCTGGGAAGCATTTCAACTCAGTGAAGACGACTATAACACAAGAGGGTGAAACTGAACGGGCGTCTCCAATGGCGGCCAAAGGTAGGTTCATACCAAAGACATATCGAAGTGAGAGGAAAAATTTGCTTTGCTACTTTAGTGGATTTAACATTTTTGTTGACTTTATTTTGCCCATGTTAATGTGATTTTGTTGAGCTACATTTTCTGCTGTGGTATTTTTTTATAGTTTTGTATACTGTATTCAATAGACAGAATTATGTTGTTGTATTGTTTGGACTGTCAGAATAACATTTTATAATATAATACATAATTTGACTGTACTTGTTATAGCATATTATTATAGGAATGTTGTTTAATTTTGTATCTATCTATTTATGTATTTATTTCTGTATTTCTGTATGTATTTGTCCATTTATTTATTTGTTTGTTTGTTTGTTTGTTTATTTAAGCAATTCTCATTGACAAAAATCAGTTTTGCAAGAAGACCTATTGATATCTATCTATCTATCTATCTATCTATCTATCTATCTATCTATCTATCTATCTATCTATCTATCTATCTATCTATCTATCTATCTATCTATCTATCTATCTATCTATCAGAGGGTAAACAGTGGTGGGATCCATATGAAACGTCTCACAGAAAACATTTTGTCTACCGGCCGAACTTGGCTGCAGAGATGCTGCCGTGAGTTTCATTCATGGTTTGCTAGTAAAGTTATAAATAGTCTGGCGGACTTGTGTAACTTTGTGTGTTTGTTGACACATGTGCAGGCGCCCCATGTCAACATCAATTATAGACTCCCACTCGCGGTCTGGACCTTTCGGTTCCACTGTGTACAATAAAGACTTTAGCTGGGGGCCTGCCTGTAAAGCTGAATGCATCCGCACAGGAACAGCCTCAGGACACCGGAGAAACAACCCACATCCCAGCCAGGTTGGTATTTCAGCAATGTAAGCTCCAGTTTTGCTCGGGGCTGAATGCCATGCTTGACCTCTCACTGTGTATTGTAACCTTTAAATCAAGACTTTTTTCTTCAAGGCTTTCCTGATGTGGAGGCTGCCGAGGGATGCTGCACGAGGCTCACAGTACGTTGCGCTGCCTTGGAAATGTTCCCCATCCGACGATGAAATCCATAAAGCCTTCATGGCACAGTATTGCTCCACCTACAAATCTGACTTCATAGGGTCGCCTCAAGGTTTGACATGCTTATTGGGTCAGGGTCCACACATCGAGCCAAGTCATAATCAAACCAAATCTTCTGCAACTTATTTGTCAGGTTATGATAACGTCTATAAAACAGGAAGTCGAATTGCAAACCTGCAGACCAGACGACACATTGTGACATCATTCCCAGCTGAAACTGAGATGAAGGCCAGTTATCGGGGGACAAAGCAGAAACCTGAACTGCAGAACAATCTTTTACAGTACAGCGGCAGCACGGGTCTGACCACACTCTGTCCTGGAATCGGTACGACACAGTAAGGGAAAACAGCAAACAAACCAACGATAAATCCTGTTAAGTACAAGCTTTGGTGACTTCTTTGGTCTAACTTATCTCCGTGTTTCCAGTCCCAACTGTTGTTCAGCGACACGTTCACACGCAACTGAAAGAATCTGATCTGACAACATACGACCGGTTCTGTGGAAAGAGAGTCAGTGATGTCACATCAGTAATGAAGTCTCTGCTGCCTGAGGAGCTGCAGCAGCTACGCCGGCTGTTACCTGAGCAGGGTGAGCGCTCACACGAGTCTACAATGTTTGAGCATGTGTACAGCTTGCTCATTGATTTACATGTAATTTGAAAAATGGCTTATCTGTCTTTGCTTCTTTTTTTTTTTTTTTTTTGCAGAAAAAAAGGCTGTGAAAATCATTTTGAGTAAGGCTCTTGATCCCACCACTAAAGGGAAGCCGGAGAAACTTCCAGCTGTAGCGTGCCGCTCTCGCTCTCCAGATCGCATATCAACTTGGCCGGGGCCTCTGTGACCTCGGCTTCTGCGATTTACAGTATGTTTGTTTATGTGTGTCAGAGGATGCATGATTAGTGACTGAAAAAAAAAAAAAAAACTGTGGTAAAACAGCTGAAAATGACTGATTAAAAAGAAATGTGATTGAATTATATTGTCATTCCATCTTTGTGTTGTTTTTCTTGTGTTGTGATAATTAAACAGCTGAAATTAAAAAAGATAATTACTTTTGTGTTGAATCTCTTCCATCAATCATTCTGTTTGCAGCCTGACAATATAAAACCTCAATGTGTTGTCTTTGTTGTGTCATTCAAGAATTCTTTCAAAAAGAGTCAGTAATGACAATAAAAACCTGCATTTGGGGCAGTTATCGAAAAAACGCCTGCAGGGCAGAATATTGCTCGTTTCAATGGAGTGACGAAGCCGTTTGTGTGTCTCTCTCAGCAGGGTCTTGTTTTGAGTTTTGCAGCCTGGGTTGTCACTCTTGGTTTCTTAGTTACCACACGGCCACCTGCTCCTCTCAGGTGTAATGTTAGAGAGAGTGTCGGGTAGACGAGTGTGAGATCTGTCTGATTGCTCTCTGTTTGGAGGTCTAACTGAGGAAATGCTCAGCCCTGAAATCAGCTTTTTACCCAACGTCAGCCACTAAGAAGTAATGCCGCTCTGCAGAAAGGTTCGCTCTTCTTCAGCCTCGGGAAGATTAGAAACTCAACATGTGACCAGGTAGTTTGCTGCTGTTTCTGCTCTTCTGTTTTTGTCAAATGTTTTTTCTACTTCATCCACCAATTTATTACACTTTTATACTTTTTCTAACACAAAGATTTTAAGTGTCTTGTTTAGGCGTAATGAGGTGAGAAGTTTTGGTCCACACATTGTCTCATGGGTGTCATGTGTTCCTCAGTCTTGTTCTCAAACTCTTTGCCGTTGTCATGGTGCTTGAGCCGCCGTCTGGAGGCAGCACACAGTAATTAGCCTGTAATGCAGGAAGTCGGGTCACCTGGGACACATAATCACAATCCCAAGATTATAATGTGCAAATTCTACTGATGCTTCATGTGCCTGTGACAGGACTGATCTTACAGATTCTGGACCTCAAGAAACTTTTTTTTAACTTTCATTTTTCTTCACCATGGTACCTTAAAACTATTATTAGATCAACTAAATGACTAGAAGCAGCTGCTACTGGGAACATGGACTACATTGCAAAAAATTTTTAACACCTGTTGAAGTGAAATTTAAGGAGTTTGCTTCCGTATCAACAACAATACAACCCTACACCTGCACAGGTGAACGACTACTAAAATATTTACAGTAAATAATTGTTGAAAAAGAATAATTCACACCATCTGGTTGGTCTTCACAGTGCTTGTTGATTTGTCTTGAGTAGGTTGGAACATCATAAACTCCCTGATCGGCGGAAACTGCCCCATAACTATGTAATTAAAACAAGACCCACAAGCGCAGCTGGAAACTCTTTGCATATCACCTTCTCTTTGTATAAGAATGGGAGGTCGTGTGACTATTGAAATTCAATTTATTCATCCATATTTCTTCTAAACGACTTTGTCCTACCAAGGGTTGTTGGGTGCTGAGGCTGATTTCATTTGACCGTAACTATCACAGAGATCAATAGTCACACGCTCACATTCACACTTATAGGTAATGTAAAGTCAATATTTTTTTGAATTGTGGGAGAAAACCATAGAAAACACACTCACAGCCAGATAAAATATGCAAATAAAAAGGAGTGGGAAACAATGTATAATACCGTCAGATGGTGGTAATGCAACTTTAAGGATGCAAAAAAAGAAGAAGAATATGCAAACTCATATTGATGAAGAGACATTATTCTTTATTTGTCACACATGCTATCGCACAGTGAAATTCCCCGAAGCCGCCCCTGTGCAGTGCCCAGGGAGCAGTTGGGAATCAAGGCACACAGAGCGTTAACACTTTCATGGGCTTTGAACCTGCAATCCTTCCAATTAGAAGCTTGCTCCTCTAACCTCTTGACTTCCACTGCCTATGTCTCTATGGTGTGAGTGCTAACCGCTCCCCTACTGTGGATCCCTTTATTGCAACTTATTTGACCATGTGACTCTCCACCATATAACATGTGACCCTACACATTGTGTGTTGTTTGACTACTTTGAAAAACTGAAAGTATTTACACAGATTTTACACAAAATAATGATGCATTGGTCTTTCCTGCCTCACCCATATCCGCATTGTTCAAAACATCCAGTCATGCACTTGAGTGTCAAGACTTGTCACATCTTCTAGTATCCTCTCTGAGCTGGATGGACCAAGGCGGAAGATCAAAAACGGACGTGGGCGGGGATGTCAGGGGGTGAAAGCGGACGATCTGTCTGCTCCGAGGCGACTGGATGCCAGTGAAGACAACAAAGAGCAGCAGCCTGAGTGGCTGGCGCGAGAACTCCTGAAACAGAACAGGCGAAGACACTCTGTCAACCTCGGAGACAATCTTCACATCATGAAGCAGCAGCGCCGCATCGTCAATTCGACTCAGAGCCTCAAGGTACACTTTTCCCCGTCTCCATCCAAATGTCATGGTAGAAGAGTAAAATCAAAGAACAGCTCTCCATCTCTCCATGCAACATCTGGACAGTTAATTGCTGTGAATTTTACCTCTCTCTTTGGGCCTGCTCTTCTATATAATTGCCATGTTCAGCCTGTAGATGTCACTAGAGAGCCGCAGTGCTCGACCTGCCAGTTCAGAGTCCCCCTCCTTATTCCAAAGTGCTTTAACTCAACTGCAGCTGAGGCATATCTCACCAGCAGCAGAATGAATGTGAGCTAATGCCAAAAATGCCATTTTAAATCAAGTTGATGATCAATTTACTTGCAGCCTGACAGTGCAGCGGGCAGGACAATCTATCCGACAGCCTGCGGACAGCCATGTTGCAGGCCAAAGTAAAACAAACAGTTGCTGAGCCAACTATTTAAAAGGTCCCCGGTACATTCAAATTCAAGCTTTCAAGCTGACAGGAATGATGGAATGATGTAGGAGGTTTGATGCAAATGCATCGGCTCGAGGTTGCGGGCCTCAGTTTCTGATGTCAGTCACAGTCTCTTGCCTAATGTAATGAGGAATGTGCAACAGAAGATTAGGCGGATGAGGCTCAGGAGTTCAAAGTTATGCATCTCTAATAAAGGGATTTGGAAACAGTGGAGGTTACGTGAACAGTTCTCGGTGCTTCCATCATTCTGACTGATTAAACAATTATCTCCCCAATTCAGCGGATACCTCGGGGAAACCTGTCCTCCAGTTACATCCTCCAGGAATTAGCCTGTTTATCCCTGTTATTTATTAATGATAGATCAAAGAGCCTCATGGATTCAGGACCAGTTGCTAGGAAACCGTGGAAAAACTGAATAGAGGCCGTTAAACATAAAGAGCACAGCCTGTCATCTGAACCCGGGCAAGCGTCTCAGAGACGTGTCTGAGGTGGCCATTATTATTACTCATTAATAGTGAGCTGTGGAGCCCTCATTATGTTTGTTGATGCAAAGTTCCCTGAGAGACTACGATGTGAAAAAAAAAAAAATGATTTGTGTTTTTAGCACCCAGACTGTATGAACTGCCTGGTGAGTGGATTTGAGTGGACTCCAATACATGGGAGGAATTAGATTTTTTTGTCTTTGTTCTTGTGCATTATGCATATTGATTTTGATAATCCTATCGACTCTCCAATGTAACTGTTTCAACCGTTCACAATGAGATTGATGAGAAGATTTCCCTGGAGAGTCTCCAGAAACTGAAGGATTCCTTTGAGGTACAGCGTGATTTTCATCTTTCAAAGACATGCTGACAGTTCACTTATTCCTTTCTGTGATCGGACTGTATTTTTCCTTATAAAGGAGTTTGAGACGGCCGGCTTGAAATCCATTGATGTGAAGAAGTTTGGACGCGTAGTGAAGAAGTGTTTTGGTTTGACTAACACGGTAGGACATTATGACATTTCTTTTCACAGCTTTCACTCCGATTTCATGACCTCTGTTATCACCATCTCACTTTTTGTGCCATCAAGGACAAGCTTTTTGCAATTACCTAATTAATTCATAAGAGCTGTCATTGTTCCTTCTCCCTCTGTTCTTTGGATTTTACAGAGCAATGCACAGATTCAAGGATTATTTAGGAAGATTGATTATTCGGGCCAGGGACAGATTTCATGGGTGAGATGAAATTCGTTTCATATGGAGCATGCAGCCTTTTTGTTCATTGCCTTTGTGTTAATGCTCTCCCGTGTGTGCACGCACCAGGAATCTGCTGTACGAATTAGTTAGACCACCGTGAAATGCAGCAATGTTATTTTTGTAACTGGAGGATTTGTGGTGCAAGGTTAACTGGAACTGACCTAAACTCAGTAATTTGTGCTATTTCAGACACTCTAATTCTAAGTGGACTGCACATTGAAACATTTGTCTTGTAGTGACTCAAGGACAAGTAATAACTCACAGTAACAAACTTTATTTTAGCATCATTTCAGTTTGTTTCACCTTGATTGGAAAGTCATTGTTTCTGGTTTTTTTATCCGTTCATGATGCGTAAGCTTCTTTTAAGGACTTGTTTATTTTAATTGCAGGGTGACAATAATCCTCCATGTGTGTTATAACTGCGATGAATCTGAGCATTACCACTTTCTAACACTCAGTAATATGATGCAGGCGGAGTTCTGCACACACATGCTGCAGGAGTATAAAGAAAGGGAGGAAATCGAAAGGTACCACAAACGAGTGGCCTTTATTCTGCCAGCCACGACGATTGCCACGGGTCACGGCGTTCCCATCATCAACATCCAATCCTCCCATGACGGCACCGCTGTAACACTGAGGGAAGACGGCTTAGTTTGCCTTTGGAGTCCTCAACTTAAGCCCCAGAGGACGAAATACATGTTTGTATGTCTGTTGACCCATAAACACTCAGATGCATTCGGTTCTTAGAATCACAAGTTGAGGAGTCTGGAGACAGTTATCACATTTTTTTAAGTTTCTGTCAAAATCTTAGATCACATTCACACTGATCAGTGAAAATTTGGTACAAATTAGTCACAATTGACTGTAATGAAATGGAGGAGCTGCTCCCTAGATAAGGAAAAAAAAAAAATGTTTTCATGTCAAACACAAGGAAGAACACGACTGAAGTGTGTATGTGTGTAACCAAACATGTTATGCATTAGTTACAGTTTGAACACTTTTCAACAGGCACGTTAACTGTGACTCAGGATGTCATGACTCTTTTGACTCGTTAAATTCAAATATCCAATAATGAAAATACCTGTGAAGCATCCTTTAAGTCCCACCTTTAAGTCCCACTGTTCCATCAGTGTGTTGGCTTCTGTGGTTGACGATAACGTTGTTCGTCACATCTGTAGATTTTCACAGGGCAAATGTGTTAGTTGTTGGCTTTTGGTGTCAGGAAAATTCTACCAACTGGTAACTATACTGTATGAGTTCCGAGAGAGATGGTTGAGCATTTGGTATATTTGTTCTGCTTTAAGTGATTTGTTGTTTTGGTGAGTCTCCTTACAGCAACTCATTTGATTCAGAAAGCATAACAAGTTGTGCAGTCGTCAGGATCAATGAGGACATTAACACGAGCGCAGGCCTGTTTTATTACATCGCACTTTCTTCACTTTCATTTAAACCGTCTAAATGTGCAGTTCTAAAATATAACTGTGTTTTTATCGACAGAACGAAGCACCTGCAAATCGAAAATCAAAGTGGGCGAGTGATTTCACTGTGATGACTGAGTGCAACAAGCTGATTATTGGAACCGGGTAAAAAGAAATGTTAAGAAACCCACGGGGTTATTTATTCGGCCCAGTAATAACCCAGTTAAACTGCAGATCTCACAATGTGTCCTCATTATATTGCAGAGACAGAGAGATCCAGCTTTATGAGCTTTCCACTTTGGACCCATACTGCCAGATCAATGCCCTCGACACAGTACCTCTGACATTAAACTACAGGTGAGTAACCAAACAGCTTGTTCACTTCACTTTTAAAATCCTGCAATAACTGAGAAAATGTTTCTCCTCATAGCTACATCGGACCTGACAGATGCTGCGTACTGTACGGTGACACTGAAGTACGTTCTGTGGTTAAAACCTGACGTAATTACAAAAATATTTGAAAAATATAAACTATCAAAGGTTAATTTCCATACTTGTGTTACAGGGATGTGTGGCTATCTTTTTAATTTCTTCTGTTGGAGATACCCTCAGGTAATATTACCCTTCTACATAGCTATTGCACTTTGATTTAATTTATTTATTTACTTCACTTGCAGATGGATACAAAGACATTACATAGGCAATATCAGCATATTCACTGCAATAACAGTCTGGCGGTTCTTTAAAGTGATATTAGACTTTGATTTTTCTTCGCTGGTGAAAACTCAATGTCGATGCTGAAGGAGACAAACGTTAACATCCAATTAGATCTCAGTGTGTTTTTTTTTTTCCCTTTGTTTCCATCCTAAAGCATGTTTCTGACGACCGAAGAACTTCAAAGACTGTTTTCTTGGAGTGAGATACATTTGCAATGTGTACAAGTGATGTCTGAGCTAAATAACAGCAATTTCGAGAGAAAAAAAAAAAAAAACCCTCGTCAAAGCAAAGTTTTTACAATAACTGCAACATTGACACCCGGAAGCTTTATTCGATGCATATTCTTGCAAAAGATGAAAGTAACATCAAGTCTTTTATTTTTTTATTTTTTTACCCACACAATAACAGAGCTACACCAGCTGAGCAAGATGAAAATCATTATTTTCTTTTTCTATTTTTTCTGCTTAAAGGTCAAGGTTTATTTCTGGATTTTCATCCTCAGCTGTTCATTCATATCTGCAACAGGCTGCTGCTCCTCACACACACAATCATTTTTTTTTATCTTGTAATCTGTAATAGAATGGTCTCATAAGTGTATTAGAAAAACATGAAAATACAGGCAATGGTAAGCTGATATGAGCAGAATGAAGATAAAGAAAGAACATGTGTGGTCTTCCTATATGAACCTGTTATTGTCGAAGCCTTATTTACTGGGATTAACCCTGTGGGAGGCTTTTTTTCAAAGGACTCCCATCGTTTTACGACCCAGGAAGTCACAACAAATATGTAAAAGGCAGTTATCAATGTCAATACACACTGGGGTATACAGCAAAAACAGCACATTAAAACCACAAAGTGGCTAGAAGGACTGAAAGAAGAAACTGAATATAGAGTGAGAGGATTATCAATGAAATGCACTCGTCAGTAGGTGCTGGGTGTGAGCCAAGAACACAGAACATGATTATACATTGCACATGTAAAAGCAGATCTAGTGTTGATGGGAAAATGCGAAAATATGATAGGAATTGCAAATTCTGACCCATTTTTTTAAAAACTTTTGGGTCTCAGAAAAAAAAATTCATGACATTTGCATTTGGTAAAAAGTTGAAAAAGATCACACAGACTTCTTGTCTCTATATCTTAAGAAATGGAAAACAGAGAAAAAGAGTTTTCCTGAAGATGTGTGAATGGTTATAAATTCATTTTTCCACATTTGAGTCCTGGCGCATGAACA
>OMNM01044934.1:3947-15371 GCA_900302745.1 Parablennius parvicornis
GGGGGGGGGGGGTTGGAATTATATGAGCGTTTGCTTCATCCATCCCCTTTTCAAACCAAACACTTGTTTATGTTATGTCAGCTGTATTGTGTGCAGGTTTGAAATAAAATGATTGATTGTTGATTGATTGATTGATTGGCTTCCATATGACTTACTGCTGGTCTCTGATTGGTTACTTAAAGATTCTCCTGGCCAATCAACGTCTTTTCTGTCATTCTGAATCCGATCTGATTGCAACACCAGTCAATCAAAGTCCCGCCCCTGGCATCTTGTAAGAATTAAACAATATTACAAATAAACACAATAGGAAACAAACAACAACAACAACAAAAACAACAACAAAATTGGGTAGAGCACCCACTCTAAGATATTCTGTCACATAAAAACAGGAATGGCTTACAAAAAGCACAAGTTACATCAAATGAAATTAGATCTGATTGGTTCCATGTACGCAGTCCATTTACTTCAGACCACAGGGGTGTTCCAGGTAGGAGGTTCAACAAAGTCAGGGGCTATCCCTCAATTCTGAATTCTAGAAATAGTTAATAGGTGTAAATTCTGAATTTCATTTGAGCAAATCAGACAGGAGAAAGATGAATTTGAAGCAGCCAAAAATGAAATACAAAACCATAATTCAGTACAATAAAAAACAATAAAAAAAAAAAGTTTTTATGTCAAAAAAGTTATTCATCGGACCAGACTCCCAGCATGATGGGACGATTTGGGGATCGAAGGACGCCAACACGCTGATGTGAAATACACCCGTATGTTAGTGTGTACTGCACCTAATAACACCGGGTTTATCCACAGTTATGTGAAGAAAGGCCTATCCACGTGATTTTGTGTGTACAATGACTTATCACGCGAGGACCAGCGGCTCGCTGCCTTGAGCTCACTCGGGGTTTCAGACAGTGATTGCCGCAGCTGGCGTGACTCTGCCCGCTGATTACAAATACGGAAGAAAGGGACGATCAAAGACGAGTTGCTTCGATCGCTTCTAAAGCCGTTGTCTCCTTCATACTGTTTATCGTCTGAAATGCTCAGTCCCTAAATCAAACATTATTTCCTGAAATGTTGCGGGACAAGTCTGATTCGGAGAAGCAGGTGGATCATAGAATTGCATGCATAGAAATAGAACTACGTCTTTAGAACGTATAGAAATCCTGATTCATCACAGATCGTGTACAAATTATTGAGAAAAAATTGTTTTTAGCGGCTCCGAATGCTCACCGAGCGGCGGCCGGAAGCACCGGGTTTATTATCAATCATAACTGGTTTTACTTGGCCCATCAACATTATTTTAAGACTGGTATGAAACTTAGAATGTCTACATTAGAGATCTGTTGAGATGGTGTTAGCGCGCATGCGCCAGCCCGCTTCGTCATACCTTATGGCGTCATCATAAAGTACAGATCACAGGGCTTATTGACTAGATCGTCACTTATCACAGAAGCTTCGCAATGTCTGTTTCTGCTCTTAAAATGTATGTTTTGTGCAAAAATGAGATGGCCTCTTCTGGCCTTGGACAGTGTCTCCCACCAGTCTCAGACATAGAGCAAGGGATGGGGAAGTCTACAGCCATGCTGGGCCTGTCTGACACACTGGAGGGAGCTGAGATGGAGCTGCAGAAGATGCTCATTGATGTGCAGATGAAAAACAAAAATCACAGGGAAAACTTCCTTATGCTGAAGGCTGAACATACCAGGTACACACAAATCTAACATAATATGAGTTGTACATTTTTGGATGAATCATACAATTATTTGGTTCACACCACTACAATGGAATATATTTGCATACAACTGTGATTACCACTACAGGTTTATGTTTACCAGTAGAGCATCCAGCTGTCCTATGAAGATATTTATCATTTGTTTTGTTTCATAGTCTGCAGATGGAGTTCACGCGGGCGCAGGGCGAGTTGAGGCGCCTGCTGAACAATAAAAAAGATGAGCAGGAGAATTATCAGCTCCTGCTGGCCAAGCAGCGAGATGACCTGTTGAATAAAAACAGGGAGCTGGAGGAGCTTCGGCATCAGGTACACGTCGTCAGACTAGAAATTTCGTTTTATATCTCGTTACAGTTATTTTGAGGGATTTCCTCCTGACTGATGTTTTGAATTTGTGTGTTGAGCAGGTGATGACGCCGCATCGGCTGGAGTTACTCAGAACCCAGGTGCAGCAGGAGATGGAGGGTCCAGTCAGGAAGCAGTTCAACAAGCTGGAGGAGGTCAGGAATTTGTAGTACTAACAAAGTGATGACACAGTAGTCGGTGACAGTGGCAGCTATTCGGTTAATAATAAATATCATCATATGTTTTGCCATCTCCCAGCGGAAAAAATATATTATTAGGAAGTTTTTATTTTTTTTTATAATATGTAGGTATGTTAAATTACACTAATTGGCCCTACGTGGGTCAGTAATAGTCAACATTTCTGAAACATAAAATCAGTTCAGTCTAATTCAACTTTAACAGGAGATAATCAATAAATCCCCGTAGTCCCAGATTAGTCTCTTTCCTTCAACAGAGGTCTTTATTCTTTAATTTCATAACTTTGAGTACATTTTGAGAAGGAGGTTTACACGTTTTCATCTGTCAGCTCAGGTGAATATACGGAAGCAAAACTTCTAAACAAACCTCAGAGTTCAGAACTAAATATATTAGAGTTATTGTGTCTTTTGCTCTTTAATTGGTTGATCAGGCTGTTTGAATATCATTTTATTTAATCCTTAAACATTTTTCTGTTATCCTAATTTGTGGCATCAGAATAATGAGCATCAGGGTTCTGACATGATGTCTAATAATTAAATACTTAAAAAAATGTATGATTGTACAATAGATAAATCATAGATGATATTTAGAATTGTGTATTCATATTTTTTTATAGCTTTGAAATGCTGCAGATCAAAATGTTAATAGAACCTGTAATACTGAAAACCTGAAAGCATCACATACAATTTAAAAGTGAACATTGGGGTAGTAGAAAAATGTTGAAACTGTTCATTTGTTTCATAGGTTCTTCAGTGAATGAAATCACTCTGGAAGTTTTTAATTTTGTAAATAGCAGAATACAAAAAGATGATAGCATTTACAATATTCACAGTATCATCACTGGTTCTGTGTGTTTAGTTCATAGCAGCGGTAAATCAGATGAGCTCTCAACGTATTTCAAAAATAATATTCAAGTGTCTGCGAACGAGAGCAGCAGCTAATTTCCATGCAGTCTACTTGATTGCTCTTCCTTGTCTGTCCGCCTCTTCACGAGCAGGAGACGGAAAGGTACAGGTCCAAGTACTACAAGCTGCTGTACGAGAACAACCTCCTCCAGTCGCAGATGGAGCACCAGAAACAACAAAGCGCTCTTGTCCTGGAGGAGAGGAGGACCCGCTCCGAGACAGAGGTGGGTTGGTTCCCCGAGGAGTGGCCGTCATGCACTTTAAACTTAATTTAAATCAAAATGATCAGAGGTTTAATCTCTGCCTGGCAGTTCTGTCAACTGGAGGAGCGGGAGGCCCTGGTGGCTCAGTACCAGGGCTCGGAGGCTCTGCGCGATGGGAAGCGAATGGAGCTTCTGCTGGGGGAGAGAGCGCAGCTCGACCTGCGGGTGAAGGGGCTGGAGGCAGAGGTGGCCGAGCTGCGAGCGCAGAAGGAGAACTTGAACCAGCAGGCCGAATGCGACCAGCTCCTACGGACACGACAACTGAGCGAGGCTCAGGCCATGCTGAAGACGATGGAGGTGAGATATCGGCATCCCCCGTTTTTAACATTGTGCTAGATTTATTGATTCTTATTTTCTGCTAATTGTTTTCTGATCACTCGGCAATAGGCGGCGCGTCAGTTGTTGCAGCAGGAGCTGGATCGAACGGCGAGCGAGCTTCACCTGAGCCGCGAGCAGAACAGCCAGCTCACCGAGAAACTGCACAAAGCTCAACAGGAGGTCAACTCGCTCACGTGTCAGGTACGTCGCTCTCTGAACCTGTCGGGGGCTAAAGCCAACTCCAAGCAATAGGGAGGGGGCTACCATGAACACATTGACTTCTCAGGTTGTTTTACACTCACCAGCTGATGTTTTAGCATCATGGAAAAAGCCACAGTGTTATAAAAACATCAAAAGTTCACACAGGAATAAAAGATCCTGATCAGAGTTCCTATGGGCTGGTTTTGTTGCAAGTCTTCTCTCTCTTGAATTTGTTTCAGATCCAAAGCCTGAAGCATTCGTATCAACAAGAAAACGCCAGCGTGAAGCTGGAGTGTGCTCGCTCTAAAGAGAAGCTGGAGAGAGAGAGGCTCACACTGCTGAACCACATCGATGGTGAGTAACACCGAGAAGATGCACGGACACAATTACAGGTTTAATGTTTTGGAGGCAAAACAGATGTTTTGACCAAACAGACCTAAGGAAGAGATTTTCTTTGTCGTTTCTTGTTTCTGATTAATTCCTGATCCTCTCAGATGTTTCACAATGTGTTTGTGTGTCACAGGCCTGCAGGCCGATGTGGAGGTCCTGAAAAAAACATTGGAACGAAACAAGGAATTTGTAGTGACAAATGAGAGGAAGCTGCTGAGGAAGGTGGAGAGCGCTCGGCAGGATGGGCTTCGAACAGCTGCAGCTCTGCATGAAGAAAAGTGAGGGATTTAATTAAGTCATTGGGTTTTACCATTGAGAAACCTTAATAGCACAAAATCGACATTAATTTCCGAGCGTTTGCGTCTGTTTTGCTGTCATTAGGTTAAAGTTGGAGACCCGTGTTGCCGAACTGGAGCAGCAGAGGGTGCAGGAGGACACTGCAGTTAAAACCCAGAAAGAGGAATGGGAAGAGCGTCTGAGAAAAACCCAACGAGGAGAACAATCCGCACGCATTGAGCTGCAGCACCTGAGGTCTCCGCGCACACTTTCTAGAATATTAGCTGCCTTTGAGATGCATTTCTTCAAACAAACTAAAATCTAATGTGACTCACTGCTGCTTCACAAGGTTAAATGAAGTATTACATGACAGCTGTGAAGATCCAGTATATTCACAATACTCCCCTTACATAAGATAACATCAAAACTCTTAATACTTCACATGAGCTATTTTTAAATATACTGTATATATTGAACTTAAAAAAAAATCTTCACTAAGACATCCTGAAAATATGATAGACGTTTTGCTTCTTTTTCTTAAACGTTTTCAGACTAATGTTTGGAAAAACACATCAATTTCTCCATTACAACATGTACTGCAGAAACAGAATTTATTCTTACTGAAGTAGAGCAATCATTGTTTTTCTACGTTTCCGTTACACTTTACTGGGTAATCCAGATTGAACGCTTGTATGGATTTTGTCTTTGATCTGAGCAACGTGCAAGAATGTCGGGAACAGAAATAAATGCGTACTGAGAAGCCACAGTGAAATTATTTACTGGCTTTACTGCATCAGGTCACACTTTTTATTAAATTTTCTTAGCCTCTAGCTCCAGGCTCTCATTTGATTTAGTGGTCAAGATCCAATGCTGTGATCGTCTTTTAAAAGTCTCATATTTGATGTTTTCTATCTTTTAGAAACAAACTCCATGAGCAGAGTTCTCAGCTTGACGAGCTCGAAAGACAAAAAGCTGAGATTACAGACCTGCAGCTGGTAAAAACTTAAGTTTTATTATTCTTTTTTTTTTTTTTTAAATAGAGCTCATAGAAATCTTAATAAATATGATTATTGCCTGTCTGACACAACAGCACAACCAGGAACTCGGCGTCCGATTGGCGATGCTGTCGCATTCCGAGAACGAGCTGATGGGGGCGAACCAGCATTTGAGGGACACACTGGACCGAGCGAGGGAGGATCTGAGGACAACCCGGGCTCAGGCGGAGAAGAGCCAGCACGAGGCCGAGAGGTACACCCAGCTCCGTGGTCAGTGGATTACCGATTAAATGGTCTTCAGTAGTAATTCCCTCTCTTATCGCTGTGCATCAGGCTGTTGGAGGAGCGTCGGGTTGACTGGCTGCAGGAGAAACACAAGCTGCAAGAGCACGACACTAAACTGCAGCAGAAATACTGTCAAGTTAAAGAGAAGCTGCAGAGGGCAGCAGTGGCTCAGAAGAAGGTACAGCTGATCGTCTCACTGATCCGTTTCAGTATTATACAAGTGCATGATCAGCGTTGTTTGGTTCCATATTCTCCTGATTATTTATAATACTGTAGTTTTAATACTGTGATGTCAAAGTTGTAGCTGCTGTTTTGCTCTACAGAGAAAAACACTGACGGAGAACAAAGAGAAGCGGCAGCAGGATAAAATCCAGCTGCTGGAGGCAAAGGTTGAGGAGCTGAAACTGGAGGTCGCCGTGGCCAAAAGGTACGAAGTGATACTAATTAAGGCTGGCCGGGAACATCAGCGGTATGCGAGATCTAACGTCTTTGTCTTCCTCCAGACACTCACCGTTCTCGGAAGAACAAGCACAGCTGAAAAGGCGGCTGAAGGAGCTGCAGCAGCAGCACAACGAGTTTCAGCGACTCCTCATGGCCGGCCAGGGTTCAGTCAGCTTAGGCCCCGCCCCCCTCCTGACATCTGCGCACAACACATTCTTCGTCTTCGGGCTGGACCGGCTGTCGTCTACTGGCACAGTGAGTACAGACGACACAACTTCACACCTCAGTCCTGTGGGTTCTCAGACGGCCGCGTCAAAATGTCTAACACGACGACAAATCACCCCAGTTCTTATCAGTTTATGGAGTTTAAATTATTCAGTTTAATGAGTGAGGATGCTCATTGGCACATGAAACTTTTGTAATATGTGGCCTTGAAAAGTCACCATTAAATAAAAGTGACAAAATGAGCAACAAGATGCGTGAGATTTTAAAAAACATCTCTGTAACATCAAGACGATGTTGCCTCGGTTTCTATTTTTCAACTCTCAGTCCAGCAGTTCTGAGAAGTACGCAAGCATCCTGTCAGCCGTGACGGGAGTAAAAGTGTCAATGATGTAATTATGAATTCTCACCTGCTTGAGTGACATTAAAACCAAAGATCTCTGCTACATTAAAATTACAAACACTCAGAACAAAGTCAGACTGTAAATAGGCCCTGAGTGAGGGAACGCACAGGAAACTGGGTGCATGAAGTGACTTTGAATTAGATGATCAAAGGTCAGAAGGTGGAGGTACTAACCTCAGTGTGGATCGTCTTCCTGTGCAGCAGCAGGAGTTGTTGGTGCTGCGCCAGCGACTGGAGAACCTGGAAAGTGCTCAGCAGCAGCAGCAGCAGCAGCAGCAGCAGCAGCTAGGAGGAGCTGGGACTTCTGGATCAGAGGGATCGAGTCCGGATGCCTCAGCCTGATCTCTGACGTCTACTCTGCATCCACATCATGACATGTGCTGTTTTAAAACAAGAGTGCCAACACTGCTTGTTAATAGAAACATTATTTATTGGCATAATTCCTTAAAATTGAGAGAAAACTGAATATTTTTTTTGGTACACAGTTTTGTTAGGACCTCCACTATTGGCTCTGCCTAGTGGCAGTGTTTTTCCCTTCCCCCTCCCTTCTTTCTTCTTTCCTAGGTGGACGTGTGCTGCCTGCTGTGCGAGGTGTGGAGGAGTGCACTCGATTGGTACATCACCTGAGTGCACTCACCTGAGGCAGGACGAGGCCTACACCAAACAATTCACCTCTTACTCCATAAAGCCGGCAGATCTTTTCCGTTGAATCTTCTCGCGCACGTATGGTCAATTGGACGTCAGTCCCGTGAAGACTGTGGATGAAAACTTCGGAATGAGCCACAGTGTCGGCAGCCCCGCGACTTTACTGGTTGGAGCTGCGAGCCTGTGTTCGCCCTCGAAGGGGTTGAATATGGTATTGTACAACTGGCCAGAGTCCCATTAGTGCATTCTTTAGGCAACAACAGGCGCCAAGCGTCTTTTCAGTCCCCCAATTGGAGGACTACGTCAGGGAGCTTAATGCCTGCTGGGGAGACACCAAGGCATTCTCTTACTCCAACTCGGATGCCAGGGCCCTAGCGGCTATGCAGGACTCCGCCAAGTATGGGTTGGGCCAAATACCAGCAATAGAGCCAGCTAACGTGTCCCTAATAGTGTCGCTGACGCTAGGTGTCCTCGACCCCAATGCAGGATAACGGATGACCTGCTGTCGAAGGCATACAATGCGGCAGCCCGCATGGGGTGGATCAGTAACTCCCTCTCCCAACTTATGCTGGCCCTCTCCACCTCTCTATCACAAGCATCAGTGGATGCGTCGGTGACAGATCTCAGCGATGCTTCACTTCAGGCCTTTGCCCTCATGGCCAAAGAGACGGGGCGTCTTATGTCGATGCTGGTGCAGGCACGAAGGCAGGTGTGACTCGTGCAGTCATCCTTGACCAATGCATGCCAAAGGGTTCTCCACTCCCTCCCGGTGGAGCCGGGAGAGCTGTTTGGGTTGACCACCCTCAATGCCCTGGAGCGCTCCGCCCAGGCGGGGCGATCCAGCAGCAGCTGGTTGCCTCCAGATGCACAGAGCAGCTCCCAGCAGACCCAGAGCCTCCACGACTACCCATCGACAGCGGTAACCAGAGGTCGACCTCTAGTGGCCGCCAGTGATACGGACAGCTAGCCGAACTGGCTGAAAGATTTCGTCCCCCTGAACGTCCACTGCCGAGGCATCCTCGGAGTGCGGGATCAGGCCCCCACCCCAGGGGGCCGGGGCTACAGGTGCTTACTACACACGGCCGGTCGTCAACTGTTTTACCCGGGGGCAGCTCAGCTACTGGGCCGCAAGCACGCCAGATGCCTGAGTGCTGTCTACTCTCACCCAGGGCTACACTTTGCTGTTTCGACGCCAGCCCTAACTTACCAGACGGGTCAGGATTAGCATCATCCACCACCCGGCGAAAGACCTGGCTCTGAGCTAGGAGTTGTCCTCACTCCTGGCCATCGAGCCCGTAGACCCCTGGTTGCAACCAGGGGGGTTCTACTCAAATTATTTTCTGATCCCAAAGAAAGACGGCAGCCTTCCAAAAGTATTGGACCTGAGGGGACTCAACAGATTTCTGAAAGTCCTGCCGTTTCACATGCTCACCACAGGAGCAGTCCGGCGTGCAATCGACCGAGGGGGAGTGGTTCACGCTGGTGGACCTGAAGGATTCATATTTCCATGTGCCCATTGCACCACACCACAGGCAGTTTCTGAGGTTTTCCTTCTTCGGACGCCACTATCAGTTCAGGGTACTGCCCTTCGGACTGTCTCTCTCTCTCCCCGGGTCTTCAGTCGGTGTGTGGCTGCTGCCCTTGCTCCTCTGCAAGCAGACGGGCTGAAGGTTTTACCGTACCTCAACAACTGGCTTGTCTGTGCGCCCTCTCGTGCTCAGGCAGCCAGGGACACAGCCCGGCTCTTGACCCATGTGGCCCGCCTGGGGCTAAGGGTGAACATGAAGAAGAGCTGCATGGATCCCTCCCAGCAGGTTACATATCTGGGTATTGACCTGAATGCCGTCACCATGACGGCAAGCTTGACAGCTGGACGGGTGGACGACATCCACTTCTCCCGGTCCCATTTCAGAATCGGCAGCACATTGCCCTACGTTCAGTTTCTGCGCCTCGCAAGCAAACTGACAGCCACATCACAAGTCATCCCTTGAGTCTGTTGGCTCTTCGGCCAATCCAGATGTGGATCAACAGCATCCACCTGGATGCCAGGTTACACAGGCATTGGAGGGTCGATGTCACCTGGAGGTGTGTCCGATCTCTAACCCCGTAGAGAGAGAGGTCATTTCTGGCGGAAGGGGTGGCCCTGGGCACCATTCCAACCAGCAGAGAGACTGCAACAGTGGACATGTGCAAAGTGGGTTGGGATGCTGTCTGGCAGAAGCAGACGGTGCGGGCCCTGTGTTTGGCCAAGGACAGCACGAGGCACATAAATGTGCTGGAGTTGCGGGCAGCTCACCTAGCCCTAGAACACTTCATGCCCTTCATAGAAGGAAAGCATGTCCCTGTCCTGTCAGACAATATATTGGCAGTGGCACAAATAAACCACCAGGGCAGAACCAGGTCACCGCAATTACTGCGGGTGATGGAGTGCCTCCTATGCTGGGTGGTCCCCCGGCTGGCCAGCCTGAGAGCAATGCATGTGCCAGGGCAACGGAACCAGGTAGCAGATTTCCTGTCTCGATGGGGACCCCGCCCAGCGAATGGAGACTTCACACAGAGGTGGTAGAACATCTCAGGGAACTTTTCGGGAAGGCAGAGCTAGACGTCTTTGCCTAGGAGGAGTCAACCCACTGCCCCTTCTGGTTCTCTTGGATGGAGACTCCAGCTAACTCGGGCAAGATGCCCTCCCGGACAACTGACCACAGGGGCTGCTCTACGCGATCCCCCCTCTGCCCTTGATCGTGCCAAAATTGCACAGCGTCTCCGAGCAGGGCCACAACCTGCTGCTGGTGGCTCCTTGGTGACCGGGGAGGACCTCATTTCCCCTGCTGTGCAGGCTCTGTCACTGTCAGCCATAGCGCATCCACGACAGGAAGGATCTCCTCTCTCAATTCGAGGGGTCAGATCTGGCACCTAGACCCTGGGCGTCTCCAGCTGTGGGCCTAGCTACAGTCTTACTTTTTTCTGCGTGGATGCTGCAATGTAATGGAAGAGCTTTATGGAAGCTTTGATTGATCATAATAATGGCAAGAGTAGTTCTGCATTCCATAAATTCATATTTCTGCAGTTCTGTCAGGTGTGATCATTAATGTCATTATTCCAGATCAACCCCCGTGGAGCTAAACAGACTTGGAACAAGTCAAGTAGCCTCAGTGACGAGTATTTATTTTATTAGGTTAAAAAGATCGCTCTAAATTACTTTCTCATCTCTGTTGCAGCTCCACTCAGCGAAGGTTCACTGTGCACCAAACAAGTTCTTATATATTGCAAAATGCTAACCATAATTTCACCCCACACAATACACCAATAAGGAACAATAGATATATTGTGATTAAAAACAAATCACTGTACAATAAGGAATTGATGGATAAAAATATTTGATCTGTGATTCATTTTGTTGATGAGGAAGGATGTTTGATGTCAGATCACCTGTTCTTTCACTGTATGTACTCGGAAGCATTTTGGGCTGATATAATGACTGGCTTCATACCAATATTCTACATAAACCCTTTCTTCCAAAATATATTATTTATGGTTTTATATCAGAAATCAAAGATTATGATTTCCTTATTAACATTATTCTCATCTTCAGTAAATTTTTACATAAATGCAAGTACATGATGCGACAGCCCAGATTTTATGTATTTCATAAAGACTTTCTCTTCTTTACTTAAGCCCCTAAAAAAATGAAGAGTAGACATTCAATAAAACATTCAATTTGATTCATAATTATGATTGGGAAAAAAAGCTCTGGTGTCATGTTTTTTTGTGTGTTTTGTTTTGTTTTGTCCTTTTTTAGACAAAAAAA
>OMNM01044938.1:0-11451 GCA_900302745.1 Parablennius parvicornis
AGAGAGCCCAGGCTCGCACGCCTCCCCGCACACTAAGCTAATGATACACCAAATGTGTGCTTGGTGTGTGTATAGCAGTGTGTGTATAAATATATATGTGTGTGTGTGTGTGTGTGTGTGTGTGTGTGTGTGTGTGTGTGTGTGTGTGAGCAACAGGGGAGTGTGGTGGGGCCTATTAACAGACGTAGTAGTAATAGGCAGGGGGAGCCAGGATGTGTCTGAGCCACTGACCTGCCCATTAGCTCTCTCCACTCCGCTAAGCCCTCACATCGATCACCCAGCCACACATCATTGATCTGGAAAACCAGGCACGAGCGCACTACTCAGACAAACCCTCCATCCCTCACGCCTCTGTTTAGCTCTGTGTGTGAGAGAAAGACAGCAAGAGAGAGATGGTGTGTGTGTGTGTGTGTGTGTGTGTGTGTCTCTACATGCAGCAGCTCATGTGTTCTTGTGGCTTTTATCTTTATGAATGTTGGACAGGCCCCTGGGTTTGTGTGGACACACAGATACACAGACACCTTTCATTACACATCCAAAAGAGCTAAGGAATTTAAAAGCCAGCTGTTACATTATTCTCCCCATTATTTAAATGTATTCCACCTTAGCACCCCTCTGCCTGTGACATAATTAACAATGTACACTCCTCTATTAGCCACGCTGGCATAGGCTAATTGTAAGCTGTCATTGTGAAAGCTGAGAGCACAGATATATTCTTGATCCTTTACACACATTGCATACACACATGCAGACAGGCACAAAATACAAACACATTTAGACTTTCACACCTCACATTCAGCCCTCATTCTGCTGTACATCCGGACTTGGATGCAGGTCTTGCTCTAATCACAACAGCACCCTTTTAGGAGCTAATTTTTTTTAATTTTTTTTATGGACAATACCTCAGCTGCTAATTAGATCAAATTGTTCCCACGTCACTTACATTGTAGAGTTGAAGCCTCACTGTCTATTATCGTTAATGCAGCAGCAGAAAGAGGCTCCTGAGCAACTATTTTATTCTCTGACAAAGAGAGAGAGAGAAAGCATGGGGTGAAGTCCATATGGTGTAAGGGCTTATATAGATATGACTGTGTGAGTATGATGTTTACTCATAAGGGAAAAAAATAAAAGGAAGAAGGCCGAAAGAAAAGAAGGATGGTCAATATATGGAAAGAAAGAGATCAGTAAAGACGGATACATGCAAGCATCAGCAGATCTGCTTCTATGGTTCTGTGAAGACTGAATGACAGAGATGGTGCAGAGCAAAGAATTTTATGTCTGAGACATTTTTGCATAAACAAACATACACGAGCATCTGCAAATTTATGCAAACACATTCTAACAGACAGCACAACAATCACAAGTACCACTGCACTGTAGGCTGCCATACAAAAGATAAAGAACAGAAATGATGATGTAGATGAGTTGGCTTGGAACACTTTATTGTAAACAAGGAGTTTGAGGTGTCACTGAGTTTGACAGTAAGCTCTGATATCACCAGTTTTTAATTTGTAAGGAGTTAATGTTACAAAAATGAAGAATGAAAGTGACAGGCTTGAATAAGAATGAAGAGCAACACCATTCAGGAAAAGTAGAAAAAAAAGGTGATGACTTTGTATATGATGTATCACTTCTTTAAAAGAAAAATGGATCTATAAACACTCATGCAAACTCTAGCCTTTCCTCTCACCCACCCCCACAAATGCATGTAACCTCAAACAGATGGCAAAGGGATGATGATAGCCAAACCAATTATTTATCTAATTATGACTTACCACTTAACAGTATAATCCCCCCCTGCAATTGTTAGGTATTCAAATAGGGGTGATTAGGGGGTTATGCAAATCTAAACAAAATCATTATGCTTGCAGTGGAGTTAACAAGGACAAACCAGCAAGTCCATTTGAATAGTCCTTACTGAATTTGCCTGATACACACCACACACATTGTGAAGCTTTGAGTGCTGCTTCTTAGTTTTGGACTTGTTCACAGATGTACACTATCACCATGATAAATGAGCACTAACTGTACAGGAAATAAAGAATTGGACTGAGAGACAGATAAATGTAGCTGGAGCCAGCTGAGTTCAAGCCCATGCTAATAGGGTAATTGCATTGATTTCCATTTAGCTGAACTCTCTGATGTTATTTACGGCATTTAGCCCAGCAAACAAGGTCTTTCTCTCTTCTCCTAGTTTGCTTTTAACCAGCCATATGACATGCTATCAACCTCTTTCCTCTGCCCTGTGGCCCTCCCTTGGCCTTTTTCATAACTGCCAAAACAAACAGATACATTATTAGGCCATTAATAGCAGTCATGCTTACACACATCTCTCCAGCCCCTCCCTCCCAATTCATTCCAGTATTGCACCTCCTCCAGCCCGCACCTCCATGCAGTCCCGCTGGCATTGCCACTGATCTGCTTTGAAGTGCCCTTATCCAGTCTGAGATCTGACTCTGTGTGTGGTGAGGTGAGGGGTCAGAACTTGTTTAGGTGGACCAAATGTCATGGGATAATAAATGTTTCAGTCAAATTATATTTTTGATTTTGATGCTCTTATTATAACTTGTTTTAATGGTACATGGATTTCACTTATACAACACTTATCCACTCCATTAATCGCCCCTAACCGCTAAACACACACTAGCCAATGGTGACAGTAGCAATACAAGGCTCTGTGTTTACACATATTAAACTGATGTTGTGGCTCACTAGATATTGATTGAAAAAAAATTCTTAAGTTATGATGTGTACATGTAGAGAGAAACTGGTATTTTTTATTTTTTTTTTTAGACTTTCTTCATCATTTCCTTTGTTTATATGAGCCAACTTGGCAGATTGGGTCAACATAGCTGGCTTCAACAAGACTACAAGGACTTTTTGAAGTTGACATAACATTCAGCTGCTTATTAGTTATGTACATGGAAAAACACAGGCATCAGTATGTACTGCAAGTGTACTTACTACTTCCACAATGTCACATAACCGAGTGGTCGATGCCAATATCACCAGTTTACATGAGAGCTGGTTGAACACATAGTTGTAGTTGAAGAATGGCAAAAGACTTTTTCCCAGTCAAGGACATGGCTGCTATCAGAGAATAAGCTGCTGCACAAGTACAATGGAGGGCAGACAACTGGAAAGAATTTGTCATTTTAGCATGTAATTCACAGTAGCGTAATTGCTTTTTTTGCAGTTTCATTTAGATTTTGTGCACCACTTCCTTAGAAACAATGTGTGAATGGGACCCCTTTTAAAATAATAATGATCTGTATGTATACAATTATTTATATACTGTACACATAGACACCACCAAACGAGGTGACAATATCAGCTAAGACGCTGAACTAAAAAATGTCTGCAACTGATGGTTTGGGTTGCACTGCCAGCATAAATGGTGTTAACTAATACTTATGACATGAGATATGTTGAAGCTAATTGTAGAGTTTTGTGAGGCTATTAAAAACTGTGTGAAATAGAAAAATACAAACATGTTGGGTGGCACGTTAAAAAATTGTTCAGCTTGGAGTTCGTCTCACTTGTCTCACAACAATAGACAATATGAGAAACCAAGTGTAGCAGCAATTAGCATGCAGCTGACAGAGCATTGTATTAGTACTATATTAATGTGGTGGTCACGTTCAGGACACAGACAGACTGCATTAAGCTCATCGTCACTCTTCTGCACACATAAAGGACTCTAACAAGACCTGCAACCCACCACACTAGCTGAAGAGCAACAGGAGACGTACAGATGAATCTTTGTGTGTGATGAAAAGGCGACATACACTTTATTAGCCAGTGAAGCTGGATGGGAAGCTGCTATGGTCAGCACAATTTATGTAGGAGAGTTTTGTACGTTCAAGGGGAACATATGTGTTCTGTATGGTGTATTTGTGAAGAGCATCCTCACATACAATATGACTCATTTCATTCACATCCAAGGACTGCGTGGGCAGTATAGAGGCTTGGTATTAACACCAAGGAGACACTAGTGTGCAAGTGTGCCTGTTATACATACATACTAGTGCAGCATATGCTATTTGAGTTTATCCAAAGCATACTGCATTACCATCAGTGCCCACACAATTTGGCAACTCCTTTCCCCGGTAGGAATCAAACCTCCAAAGCCCCCAAGGTAAGTGAACTACCTTAATTTTCATAAAGGCAAGGAAAGAAAAAGGACAGTGTGAAGCATCATCCTCTGAATTGTGTAGATTTCTGGTGGTATGTATGTACGGTAGTTGAGTGGGTCTTTGTTGTTTCTGCAGAGGTGATGACCAGAGGCAGTTGAAAGAAGAAAAATGCAGAAGATGTTTTTTTTTTTTTTAAACCTGTTTTTTTTATTTTTTCCCTCCCATTTCCGTTTTCATCATCCGCTTGTTTCGTTTCATTGAATATTGAAGGCCTATAAGTATTGAAGCATGTAACTCGCTGTCATCAGAGCCATCTTTTCTATACGGCAGCTTTCTGTCTTCCCCTTTGTTTGTCTCTGTCATTTCTTAGGACAATGAAGGAACTCGGCTGATAATAAGGACTACCATACGTAGAAAGAAAAAAGCTACAGTGATATCAGGCCTGTATTGTGCTTTTTTTATGAGGTACAAGGACAGCACTGTAGCAGGCATCAACATGTCCCAACGCTGAAAGGGCTGCTTAGCTTTCACAAGAAAAACAGCAGTGGCATCTCTGAACAACCACAAATATAAGTGAAGCATATGATACATGGTGAAGGTACACTTCTGTCCCTTTTCCACCCTACACCACTTTCTTTTTTTATTGGAGGGGAGGGGGGTTCAAACCGCAATAGTGAGCACCCTACTGTAAGACGATAAGGGATGCTAAGGCGCTTCTATCCTTGCAGAACACTCACACTCAGGGATAAGCTGTAGACTAGTCCGGATCCCAGATACACAAAAACACGGTGAAGCAGACGTTACGAAGCAGGAGCTCACATCTCTCTACTAAGCAAGCAGGAGAAGCAGGGAGGGAAGTTGAGGAGAGAATGAAAGGATTTAGTCTTCATCTGCGGATGAACATGCCATCTCCTCCTCCCTGTTAGCACAGATTCTCTTGCTTCCCTTTGCCTCTAATTGCCAATTCAGCTCTCTTTTCAGCTCTGTCAGTCTGCCCTCAAAAACACCCACTGTCTTTGGACAACTGGGTTGCTGATGACTGATGCATGAAGTGTTTGGTAACACTTTACATTCCAAAGCAACATAAGCTATGGCTATGAACATTGGAAACACATTCCTGATGCCAAGCACACTCTTCACACTCCTCCGACACACTTTCCCTGCATGCAGATGGTGTGTGTTTAAAGCCAGCAGGCCAAGGCCATGCATGCATGTGGATCTATGATATGTGTGCAAATGTGCAAGTGTATCGGCTGGTTGATGTGAGCTCCACATCTCACCTGGGATGAGAAAATTAACACAAGCAAATTTTACTGCGTTCATTTTCATTTTGCTGGTAACAAGACCATCTGCTAACCGTCCTGCTCCACACAGGAAGGCAAAAAAAAAGAGAGAGAGAGAAGTGGGCTGTGCTGCAATCACTGCCACAGTCGCTCTCTCTTTCTCTTTCACTTTCTCTGCATCCCATCCACACTCGCTCCAACACAGTGAGGGGCAGAGATAACACCTCAAGGCCATGGTGTTGCTGCCAACCTTTAAACTGCTTCATCCTCCTCTACCCTGCTCTCTGTGGTTTTCTTGATGAAAGAGAGGAGGCAGATCAGAGAAAAACATGGCATCCCAAACACTTGTATCTCTAGCCAAGGCTAAGACCAAAGCATGGAGTACCTGCCCTTTACTATTCACCTATAGCACTGCCTTGTGGACGTCCACCTTCACTTGCACGACAAATTACTGACAAAACTCACATTGTTCCTTTTTGAAAATGTATGCACAGAATATAAGGGAGCTGTACCAACACCAACACACACATTAACTTGTTTGTATATGTGCATGTTTGTATTACGATACAGATAGGCTCCAGTGGGCTGTTACAAACCCTCTCTGACAGTGGCTTAACAAGGGCTTTCGCCTTTTGGCCCCTGCATCTGTGCCAGTGTTGAGCAGCCAACACTGATTAATAAAACTTTGAGTATGAATAAAAATAATACATGCACCTAAAAGTATGTTGCTTGTCTGCACTTACTACTCTCACCATGAGCTTGATCTTCCTATTGCATCTCCGCTGTGCACAGGTGTACCTTATGCACTAGAAAAGAATAAAATAAATAACATTTAAAAATTGTTTTGTCTGTAACAAATAATGGCACAAAAGAAGAGAGAGGGAGTGAAAGGAATATGCTGATCTAATTAGCAGCTGATTAGCAGGAAAACAGTTGAGTCCAATTAGCAGATGTGTTGCAGCGTACATTTGCATGGTATCCTGATTATCAAGGCTGAGTATTTGTTCTACTACCAGGAGACACACTTGGTGCGTCTGACTGATCCATTCAGACAAACGGGGCGTGTGTGTGTGTGTGTGTTCATGCATATGTCTTAGTAGTATAAGGGCACTCAGTTGTCTGAAACACTTAAGACTTCTCATGAACAGCTAAAATCATTTCCAGCAAGGCCTGAACACAGCATCATTGTCACATACCACAAACACTCTCAATCTTCATTTCTCACTCTCTCCGCTCCCTCCCTTCCTCTTGGCAGAGTCTCCCCCTGCCGGCAGGTGCACACTCCGGTGGCAGCCAAAGTGCCAACCTGCCCTCCATATGCCCGCCTCCACAGTGCCAGCTTATTCTTGCCACTCCCCACCAGGATTCATCTGGCTAGCCCTCCCTAAATCTGTACCCGCTCCCCAACAGTCGTTTTCCCACTCACATTCTCTGCCACACGTACATGTACGCACGTACGCACGCCATATCGTTCCTATTCTTTCCATCAATCATAGGCGCCTGAAGCCAATCGTACCATGAGACTTAAAAGCACATAGTAGATACACAAGCATGAGGGGGACACCATTTTGGTCTCAAGACGTAGATTGATGTAGATCTCTAGTTTTCAGAGCACACAAAGTGAGTTAAACAAGGCTGAAAAAGACATTTAACACACGTTTTAAATGCAAATCCACTGTTAACCCCTCCCCCCACATAACAAAACACTCTCTGCAGCCCACTCACATTGACATCCTACGTCTTATGTTCCCGTGCGTTTCATCCTCTGCCTTTAGCCCTTTTCTCACTTCACACTCTGACCTTCATCTGTTGTTCTTCACCCTAAGTATCCCCCAGTTGTCGAGCTCTTTTCTCAGACTTTCCTTGACATGATGCCGAGAGACCAGAGCAGGCACTCGCAGAGCCAGGAGCCAGGCCACATCAATCAGCACAGGAGTGTCGGACGACTGCATGTCAGATCGATGCATCATCCTTCAACTGGTTGTATTCTGGGATTTACAGGGAAACCTGCTTCCAAATCAGTGTTGTAGGGCAAATTTTTCTGGAAGCGAGTTTCTCTGGTATTTCAGGCTCCTATTCTCAGTGCTCAGTGTGTGTGTGTGTTTGAGAGGAAATCTGTTTGTGTCCACAAACTGAGAAGCTGATGTAACCTTGTCTGACCTTTCAGCTTGTTCAGTTTCCCCTAATGCACTCTGACACCAAACAGCCCCCTCAAAAAATGCAAGTAAACACATAAACACACAAACGCAGGCTCCATATAACTGGATTTGAGAGGATCAGATATATCATCAAACCCTCTGCTCCTTTTGCCAATAAAAAAACAAATATAATTTTTCAAGCACACAGTAGAAGAGCGGAGGAACAAACAAATGCAGTATCTGTGATTTATACTTAGCCATAGCCACTGTGCTATTTATTTTGCGGTTGCTGTAAGGCTCCTTGAAACACAAGGAGATGTAGCAAGAACCAAGGATCCTCTCATCATTAGTCCTCCTCCCGAGAAAGTCTTCTGGACAGCCCTGAGCCATCTATTCAGGTCACAACTATCATCCATCATCAATCACCACGTTTCTCCTTGTCTCTTCATCTCACATTCAGTCACACACAAGTTTTAATGGGATGTTTTAGCCGAATCACTGAACTCTTGCCCTGTGCAAAAACCAGCATCTGAGAACAGGAAAGGAGAATAAGAGAGTGAACGTTTTGGACTGGGACAAGATAATATTAAAGAGGAAGGAAAAATGAGAGATAGAAATAGAGAGACACAGAGAGAGAGAGAGAGAGAGAGAGAGAGAGAGAGAGATGAAAAAGAAAGAGAGGGAGACCTTGCCTTGAGTCATCTCTCATCTTTAACAGGATGTGATGAGCTCTTGTGATTCTCTTAATCTGTCCCCAATGATTCAATTCCATTTCCTGTGTGCGGACAGGCTGGCAGGTCGGCACCAATCAGCCAGACAAACAAGTACACCCTCTCTCACACTCACACCCAACCTGAACAGTAGAACCCTCTGCAGCAAGTAAAGTGGTAGACAAAGGTTATTCATTCATTACGCCAGTGAATGTACTGAACAGCGGCTCTTGCTGACACAGTGAGGTCACTTGGTGTTCATTCCTAACCCCATTGATACACACACACGCACACACGCAAGCGCGCACACACACAAAGGCATTTACAACCCTATGCTATAAACACTGCCGCCTCCTCTGCCTCCTCCTCCTCTGGAGCTTGGAGGCCAAACGTGGGTGAAGAGAGTGGCCACTGATACTCCACATAGAGGATTGTCCTATGACACCTGGTAGAGAGAGAGGCTACCACGCAGGACAACTCAAGCAGCAAACTGGCAGCAGATAATCATCTGAGAGCAAGATGAGTTAACAAATTGCATGCAGTCAAAGGAGCTGAAATTCTGTACGAGGAGGACAAAAAGCAGATGGAACAAAAAGGAGGACAGGGAATTGATGTGGGCAAATTGCCTTTTTTTTTGGGTCTAACTGTCCTTGTCTCAAGTGAAGGGGTTGCTTTGATGGTTAAGCTCTGGAATCCCTTCAGTTAATGATTGGAAAGCTGTCAGCTTAAAATACTGCCCTTACCCACAAAAAAAAAAAAAAAAACAAACAAAACAAAACAAAACATACACAAAGATTCACGCTCCTATACATAGCTCAGAGTAGAAAAATAACAGACTCTCTATTACCCTCTCACTGGGTGGTACAGTTCTCCATTTTCTCCTCTTCTTCATAAATCTTTGCCTCACACACTCCTAATTACCTTGGGAAGTGAGGGAGGATTACCCTGTCTCTCCCGCTAACATTACCTATCTCCTTCTTTGTGCCTGCTCCTCTACCGACTCTTCATTTATGGTGCAGTTAAAAGGGCAGGGAACATTTGAGATCATTGGTATTTGTCAGTTCTCAAGCGTGAGGGTATGTTTATGAGTGTGAGTTGAGTGAGGGTGTTCATGTTTATTAAAACCATGAAGTGTGAAGACCGGATCGTTTGACCGTGGTTTAGCCAGCAGGTGCTTGTACAAGGGGGGAAGAGTGGTCAAACTGTAAGTGGACCCTTGCTGCCCTGCGATGAAGGGTCATCTGGCAACTAATACTGCTTATCCACTTTCTGTGTGTTTATATTTGTGCGAGTGGGAGTGCAGGGGTATTCACACATGTGGTAACAAACTTCAGCCTTTTTGGATGTGCTTCCCATAAATATTCATTGTCTCAGTTTAGGGAGTTTTACCATAAATGAACATAAAGATGACATGTTTTCTTAAAATCCTCTTTGTTGAAAAGTATTTGGTTCCATATTTTTAGGGTAGGTTTTAGATTGAATATCAAATCATTTTTGCAGCTGTGACATTTTAAGAGACAATTTAAACAGATAGAATATTAAATAATTCAAAACAACATATTAAAGAAATTTTAAATATGTCAATTGTTGCCTCAATTTTGAGGATATCTATAATTACTGCTGTTCCTTCTCAAAACCTAATTCACTGAAGGATCAGGTAAGCAACCAGAGGCGCACCAATTCGAAGACATCTTTTGAGTCAGACAGCTTTTTCTGTGACAGCATCTAAAGAGTGAGATTTACTTCCTGTAAACATGGAGGATATCGACACCATTGTTGCATCAACTGAAGCAGTGGCTCATTTACAGATAATATTAAAAGTTAAAGTTCTTCTCTTAGTTCATTTATTTTTACTGAAATAGGCTATTCAATATAGTTTTGATTGATCTAATTTATCTGACGGACCTGTTGATTTTTATATTGTAATGAGACATACAGTCTTCTTTTTATGATGTATGTTTGAATGGTTGTGTTAAAAGAAGTTTTAACTTTTATTTGGTCTTTTTATGTATTATTTGTACATTAATCCATATTTTTTTCTGGTCGCAAGTTTTAGGAACAGACCTAATGTGGCTCATTTAGTATATTTTTCTTTTTTCTATTGATTATTATGCACTGTCCTTGTCAAATATACATATAGCATTAGTACACTTGTTTATAAAAATGATTTTGAGATGGGATTTAAGGGTTTCAAGAAATGGAGAGAGGGTGTTCCAGTGTTGGGGCGGCAGCGCCAATGAAGGCAGTGGACCCTATGGTGGTCATGCAGTCTGCTGGGAACTGTGAGCCAGATCTAAGAGTAGCACTGGTGAGCTGATGCGGAGGAGGTAAATAAATGAAAGAGTATTGAAAGTGATTGAAATTTTGATATCTGCTTTAATCCTTATTCTGCTGTTTCCTTTGAGGACAAAAATGACACAGCTGAAATTGTTTGAAGTGTACATCCTTACGAAAGGGATATACCATATGGTTTTTTAATATAGCAACTCATTTCATTCATTATGTTAAATGCATGATAAAATGGAAGCAGAATTGACTTTGAACCTAGCCTGTATGAAGCACAAGTCTGGTCAGCATGCGCACATAATGTTGAGAACAACTATGACCTTGAAGAGTCCAAGTTGTGTCTAAAATGGTGCATGCTGTGTCAACAGTAGAGTCCCTGTGCAAGAGGTCACATCTGTGCCACAAGCCAAAATCAATGGAAAAGTTCTCACCTTAACTCCACCTACATCTCCTTCTCATCTACACTCCACCACCTGCCTTACATTCTTTCTCCTCAGGACTCACAAACAGGAAAACAAAACATATGTTTGGCAAAATAATTATTACCTAAACTATTCTTTGTCCATCATTGCATTGAGAAATCAATGCACAGTGAGAGACAGATTCATATCCAAAACTCCCACATCGATTCTTGATGTATTTGAGTAATTCTGTTGGTCAGATAGTGCAGTTCATCAAACCGGCGCTCAGCTTTCTAATATTACACTGCTGCTCATTGTAGTGTCCTAAAGTGAGAAAAGGTCCATGCACATGTGTCAACATCTAATGATATGCATTTGTGTGTGTGTGTGTGTGTGTGTGTGTGTGTGTGTGTGTGTGTGTGTGTGTGTGTGCGTGTGTGCGTGTGTGTGTGTGTGTGTGTGAGACAGAGATGAGAGAGAGAGAGAGGGGTGGGGAT
>OMNM01044944.1:3949-13972 GCA_900302745.1 Parablennius parvicornis
AAAAAAAAAAAAAAAAAAAAAAAAAAGACAGACAGGACGGAAAGAAAATTGGCTCTTTTATGTTTTGACCCTTTCTAGTAAACTGCCACCTCGCAGGTTTATTTGACCCCGCAGCACCTCCACTGGGCTATCGGTGTCATATGAAAGACAGGCCAGACCTTTCATATGGCCATAAAGTTTTAACAAGCGGCTCACACAGGTGGAAGAGGAGCGGGAGAGGAAGAACGCAGACACATTCTTGTCTGATGAAGACGTTGGCAGTTAAACGTCGGGACATCTTGGTCAGTGCCACGAGGTCAAACACGGGCCCAACGCAGAGGGTGATATACGATATGTGTCTACGCTGCCAGCACAACTACAAATCCAGCCACTTTTTTTTTTTTTTTATCAGCGGCCTGACCATTTATTCTCAGACACCGAACTGTTATTTACCTCTGAAGAGAAGAAAAGTATTTATGTGAAATGCAGTGATGCTATAAATCAGCAAAGAGCCTGGATTCTTTTTGGTTTGCTCAAAGTTTCTTCGTAGTTTCTGGCTATTTTCTGCTAATTCTTTCTACAAAGCAACTCTTCAAGCTTAGTAATACCATAAGATAGATGGACAACTTTATTGTCATTCTGGCAATTTATATCAGAGATGGACTGCAGATCGAAATTCCGATGCAAGGTCAACGAGAAAAACGCACAAGAAGTACCCGAGATAAAATATTTGAAAATCTCTGAGATAAAATACGGTACCTAAAGTGCAGTCAAATAAGTAAGTGGAAATAAGTTAAAGCAGAGAGCATGGTATTTACAGTCCTCTGTAATACAATTTGTAAATAGCATTGTTAACATTTTTATATGTATTTATATAATTTTAAGAGTGTACAAAGCAAAGTCTACGTGTCCTTGATGGTCTCAGTCTGAAGCTGTTGCCTGTTCAGATTAAATGCACCGTGTGGTACACTGATGAAATGGAAATCGATAATAAAAAATTTAAAGTATTTCCTGATTAAACATCGTCGCAATCGCTCTTTATTTTGATGATGAATCCACATTAGCTAGCACTTAACATGTTTCACCAAAAACTTAAATTAACAGACGTTCTGTTGTTTCTAGCTGCTTGAAAATTCACATTTTTGAGTGTAATAACTCCGTGAAAGTAACCATATTTAATTTTGTGTTAGATGTATAATGCATTTGTGAGCATTCACACATGGCGCCCTGGTTATTTTACCGGTAAACAATCCCAGATGGTCCTACGGGACACGTCAGGGTGAATAACCGATGCACTTTTCTGATTTTAAACTCATTTTCATGCAATTCAATTAGAATTTATATAGCACCAAATCTAACACAGCCATTTCAAGGCACTTACAGAGAGAGAGAGAGAGAGAGAAGAAATCTACATGAGACAGTAGTGGAGATTGTGGGGAGGAAAAACTCACTTTTAGCCAGAAGAAACCTGCAGGACCAGACTCAGGTGAAGAGTTTCTGCTCTCACGGATGCAGAAGGAGAGAAAAAGGATAGAACAGACATGTTGGTTAATTTTTATCCTTGATACTTAGAATTTCTGAGTTTACAAAGTCATTACTGCTCAGAGTTAAAGGGTTCTGATCAGAACTGTGATTTTTTTTTTTTTTTTTTTTTGGCAGTCTGGCTATAGCGCTGAAGAGAAATCTAGGGTTGTTCTGAGTGTCTTCCATTAAGGGGACGTCTCCCACCCACTAACGGGTGCCACGCTGAGCAAGCAGCACAATGTCTTCTGTTTGGACCGTCACACTCGGGTTCTTTTAGAGCTGCGAACACGACTCGGGAGTCCTGGTCTTGGAAACAGTTTTGACAGTTTACTGTAGTTAAAACAATACATGGACATGTGGAAATGTTTTTGTGTGACAAAATCCATCACCATCTTGGTTAAACTGTCGCCAACGAAGCAGAGGCACATAAATTATTATCCATCCATTCATGTTTCGCAAATTTAGACTCGGTTAAATTCCTCTGAGCAGATCCTTGTGTTCCGTGGACTGTGGCGCTAAAGAAAACTGAGAAAAAAACAAAAAAACAAAAAACAAAACACGATTTGTGTTTGACTTTTAGGGCAAGTTTTGCAGTGAGCAGGATCATTTTTGTTCTATTCAGGGACGTATATGATAGAAATGTCAGATAACGATATCGGCAGGATGTTCCACTGAATCTGAATGTTTCAAGTCATTCCAACAGCAGCATGCATCTACGGTGACTTTTCTGGGAACACGAGGGTCTGGAATGCTACTTTTGAAGTCATACACATCGTTCGTTGTCTCCTCAGAGTCAGCGTAAAGTTCCTATTTGTGTCCCTTTTTTCACACATGCTTAGAGATAATCGCTGCAACACATGCTGGCGAACATAAGACATGTGTCACGCTCCATATTTGGACGGCCTCATGAAGGTTTACAGCGTTCGCACAAGCACATACGATGAGAAGATGTTGAAAGCATTACGCTCGTAACAGTAAGTGACGTGTATGAAACAATATGCAAATTGAGTGATAGCATTGCTATTTCAGTTTTAATGTTATTATCCTCACTTTTCTGCACTCGTGAAAGTACTGCACTGTGCCTTAGTGCTCCTGGCTAACACACACACACACACACACACACACACACACACACACACACACACACACACACACACACACACACACATGCACACACATTGAGCTAGTTTGCATGACTTTGGACTGTGGGGGGGTTCCACAGAGCCGTGGGAGGAACATGGAAACTCCACTCAGAAAGGCCTGAGCTGCAGCAGCGTTGGTTTGCTGTGGTCACTCTGTGGTCACTCTGTGGTCACTCTGTGGTCACTCTGTGGTCACTCTGTGGTCGCTCGTCACGTTACGACCTGCTGACTGAGCTGGACCTCCTACCAGCACATTCAGAAACATGGAGGGACACGTCATCTTTCTCCAACATGTCTTAGAAACGTCCCTCATGATTTCAAGTTGTAGCAGCTGGGAGTCGACCACCAAGTCCAGGCAGGAGGAACGTCTCCTCTGTCTGTGCTAAACCCGTTTCCCATCGTCAGCTGAAGACCAGAGAAGATGTGTGATGATCAGATCGTCAGCTGAAGGCCAGAGAAGATGTGTGATGATGAGACAACAGGACGTTAGTGGCTGTGGCGCCGTGGAGCTACCAGCACAGGGTGCAGGCCATGCCGAGCCCACCTGGCTGCGAGGCGAGCTCAGAGAGAAAACATGATCATGTGTGGAGGTTGTGACAGTCGTTTCCCTGACTCAGCAGGAAGCTAGTTTGGAGTTCCAGATTAAAGCTGCAAGCATTTGTTTACGACGGGAACCTGAATAAAAGCTGCTATCTGTTCCCCCTCTGCTCCGGCTCAGCTGCTGAGGAGGAACTTTATCCTCCTGCTCAGTCGGGGCGTTCAGACGCCGACCACTTTAATCGATGTCACGCCCGTCACACGCCGTGTCGTGTTGACGCCTCGTCTTCCCCCACAGACGCTGCAAATTCACGACTTCAACTCCGAGTCTGAATGTTTGAGGGAATGGAAGCCAAGGAAGGTGGTGTTTGTTTATGGCTTCACCCTGAACCTCACCAGCACTCTGGCTTTTATCTCCATCCCAAAATCAGTTTCCAATCCTGGACCGTGGGATTAAAGTCTTCTGGATTTATTCTGCTTTCACTGGTTCTGCTGCCGCCAGGCGTTTCTTTAAAAGTGTCTTCATGAGGCCCCCGTCACTGTCACGCTCCAACGGAGATTATCAGTGAGGGTTAACTTAACTTAACTTAACTTAACTTAACTTAACTTAACTTAACTTCTCATTTCCACTCATTTCCACAATAATAATTATTACACCAACACAATACACTTTTCATCTTGTGTTCTATTTAGTCTATTTGACTTTTTCATGTTTTGTGTGTAGCCTGATGTCACGAGTCTGTTTTGTTTGTTTCGTTTGTTTGAAGCTAAGTTTTTTATTTTTTGCTGCTCTCTGCCTGGTGACGGCTTATTAAGCTGGAGGTTTCCTGATGCAACAGAAATCCTCAGAAAGTATTCGTCACCATGGTGACGGTTTAGTTTTTCCACCCGGTGTCATCTGGAGCTTGTGGATCCCTCACGGGGATCAGCCCACCAGGACTCCAGCTGATTGGACAGTTGACGGAGGAGAGACGTTTACTCTTCCAGGAGGATTATTTCTTGATCACTGTGGCTGTACAAAGCAGCAGATTGAGAACAGACACAGAAACAGATCCTAACAAGTTGCAGCTCCTCAGAATTAAAGCGTGTAGCTTCTAAAACACACTTTATTGTGTGTGAAGTGTTGCTGTTTCCTGTTCACTCACACATACACACAGAAGTCTGACACAACCATCACTGTCCATGAAAAAATGAGTTTCCATAACTTTCTATTTGGGTCATCAAAATTGAAAAAGTTATGAGATATTACCTAAAATCTCACAATTAGGAATATTTCATTACATTTTCATGTGTCAGTATTTTCATGGCATTAAATATTTTTTAATATTCACTGAGTGGACTTCCTGTGACCCTCCCTCTGCAGCAGGGTCGTGTCAGTAAAGGAGGCGTGGCCTCGCTCTCACTGGCTGCTGCTATGCCGCCCTGCAGGCTGCTCTACCAGAGCATTTCTTCCATCCATGCATCTAAAAACACCACTTCTCCAAAAGGATAGGATGCCTGTCTTTAGCTTCCAACTGAGAAATGCCTCTGAAGGCCCTGTTGGCACTGGAGTTTATAAGAAGTGAACACGTCTGGATACACAGATTCAAACTGTCACACTCTTTTCCAAACAAGCGTTATGCATCTAACTATGGTTTTGTAAATGACTGCAACAGATGGTGGGTAAGACCTGAATGATGGCATCTGCTCCTCCAGTTAGCAGCATGTGGAAACAGCTTCTCTCACTTCATCTCGTGAAAAGATGGCTGCAGTTCTCCTGATGAAGAGTGAAACTGAACTGCAATCAGCTCGGAGAGGAATCAAAGGCCGGGCCCGGGTCGGGATCCAAAGGAAGGTTCAGACTCAATAAAGCAAAACTTCACAGGACAATTCAAGACAAGTTAAACCAGGTGGTGAAGATGATGCGGGTGGAGCAGCTCCAGCTCGGGCATGAGCGTCTTTGTTAGACATTTTAACACTTTTGGTTTCTCTGCTAATAAACGAGGGGCAGCCGAGGCCTCTCAGTCTGGAGGCCAATATCTGATCGTATCAATACACAAAACACTTTTCCTGACACATTTCAAGCCGAGCAAACACAGAAACGGACAAAATACTGCAAGTTTCAACGTCCGTCTTCCCAAAGTCCGCCATCTTGGATTTCTCTGCCTGGCCAACAAGCACAAATAAAGATTAGCGGACGCATATGGAACATGTCTGCAGGACAGTCAGTCAGCTGATGACATGTTCCGGAAACGTCAGAAGAGGAACCAGTAAGAAGTGATTAAATTCTGGAGGTGATCCGGATCACTGTCTGGTTCCAGGAACTAGTTAGAGATTCCTCATCATTGCAAGATAGGGCCACTTTCACCATATGTGTATATAACTCCACAGTAAATGACGGGGCTGCTTGGCAAGAAAATACCTGACATGGACACAATAGTTTGTAGAATATGTCGACGTGTGATCTGGAGGCCGGCGACGTTCTGGATACTGTGATCCCACTAGCAGCTGACAGTCTGCCGAAGAAGAAGCATGTCGACAGATGTGACGTACCTTCAATACTTATGGAGCTCGATCCAGAAGAAAGCCGCCAATACACAAGATTTTTTAGATTTGTGAGAATAAGTATTAAACTAGATATAATATCAACACGATTCCAGTTGCTAATGTTTTCATGGGCAAGGAATCCAATAAAGTACATTACATAAATTCAAGATTCAAGATATTTATTGTCATATGCACAGTAAAACCAGACAGTTGCACCACACAATGAAAATCTGATTTTGCGAAATGTACTTGTTGTTCAAGAAATATAATAAAATACAGTAGATCGAATAATATAGGACAGTTATTTTTGTTTCACATTAAAAGGGGAAGCTGAGCTGCTTGGTGGAGGTCTGCGTTCTCACGGTGCTTCTCTAGTTGTTCTTCGGGTGTTTTCTATTTCTTTTGTGTACGTCTTTGTATTGGTTCAGTTTCTCATGTTTCCTCCAGAAGATATTTGATGTTTGGTTCTTTCGATATCAACTGATCCTACAGTTTGTCCTCATGACCTCTAAAGACTGGACTCCTGTCTTCAGGGGACGCGTGCACTTGGGTTTTATGGCGTCCCCACATCACAGGTTTCACTGTAGGTGCGGTCACACTGCTGGCGGCTGGTGAAGCCTGCTGTATATTCCTGCTTTGTTTGTCGCAGCTCATTTTCATCAAACGTTCACTGAGATTCTCGCTGTCATACGTGCTCCTTCACAAACATCTTCCCTCCTCAGCTCAGTGACGAGCTCTCTCACTCGTTGGACGTTGCTCGGCCGGCCTGGAAGTGATCAACCACAGAGGACGCACGCTCTACTGCCCCTGGGTTCACTGCTGCATTCTATCAATAACACATGGATGTTTATTGATCTCGTGTTGACTGCAAGCAATATTTCAGGAAAAAAAGGCCAGATGCATTTAAAAATGACAGCTTTTGGAAAGAGGAAACGGTGCTGAAGCAGTGAAACAGGAGCTTTTCAAGCTGCGCTGCACAGAAACCAGGAAACAGACATCATCAGGTCTCCACAGCAGCTTCTAGCATTTCCCTGGCAGTGAATAAGTACCTCTGCCCATACATACAAACACCAACAAGCTGAGCTCTTTGCAGAGGTCACAAAGGTCACGGTTTGGTCAAAATGGAAGCAACCTATTTTTGCAGTGTTTTATAAGAATGCTTTATTTATGTAGTGAGGACGGCTGTGTGCCGTGAATATGAAGCAGCTCCAGCCTGAACGCGGCTTCCTGGAGGCTGCGAGGGGGCAGCGATGGCTGAACCCAAGGTCAACGGTGACGTGCTGATGGTAGAAGCATTCTGCAGACAGCGCGCTGACGAAACATAGGGAAAAAGACAAAATGAAGAAGGCTAAGGGTGAACCCGAACGACCCGACCAGAGCCGCCCCAGAATCCCTGAAGGTTTCCTCCAGGCTCTGACTTCCCGACACGAGAGGGCAAACTCTTTTATAGGAGACCGGAGAGAACGCTGCGGTCAATACGGCTGAGCTGCTGCCCCTTTATAAGATTCAGTGTTGTGTTGAGGAACAATTTTAATCAGATTTTTAATTAAATTTTGCCTCTTTGAAAATCTCTCTGGGAAATAGATCGGCGTCGGCAGAACGATAAAGAAACAGACTGCGTTCTGGATTGCCGTTGCAGTCTTTCAAGTGAACACATGGGCTGAATTAGCCCGCGTTGGTATTTTGTGGATCAATATCAGCCGGCCCCCTCTGCGCTGCACGGGCCGAGGAAACTGGAGCTGAAGGCTGACTTTTATTGGAGAGCTCTCCGGCCTCCGCTCAGCTGCTGATTACCATTTTAACTAGTTCTCACAGGACACGGTGCAATCAGAGGGGAAGGACACGGCGTTCGCAGAGTTTTGGATACATAACGTGAACAAGCTGCGTCGCTGTGCATTCACATGAAACACAACGCCACTTGTAACATAACTGCAGGGGAAACCACACACACACACACACACACACACACACACACACACACACATCCTTTTGCTCTTCACACTCATTATTCAGTGTCTTCACAATGACGTGGCAATCACCTTAACCTGCGTCTTGACAAGTCTCCCCTGTGCAAATCATGTCCTGCCTATTGATCCCGTCGCCGCCACGAAGACAAACATATCGACTTCCTCCCTGGACTGTCAGGAGTCACGGCGTGCCTCAGTGTAATCACACCTCCGTCGATGTTAAGTACACGTCTTCATTTCACCAGGAAATGCACCCAATCACAATGTAAACAAGATAATGTGCTGGAAACTGAAAAAACAACCTTCGCGAGGCCAATCCTCAGGCAGCTTCACCAACGTTAGCAGTTTGTTACATGTGCTCATGAATCAGGCAGACGTGTCGTGATCTGCAGGTTCTCTGAGTTATTAGAGGACCGATCATGCGTGTGGACGAGCCACCAGAGCGACAGCCTGCCGCTTCATCAGCAGCCAGCGGGACCCGGGCTCCATCGCCCGGCTGATTCATTTACCGACGCTACCACGTGTCCCCGAACGTTGTCAGGCAATCCTTTTTGAAAGTGCAAAAGTTGAGGGATGCAGAATTCTAACAACTGCCTGAAGGTCACGGACGACCTGAGAGTAAGACGTTGGTCCGGACCGGACCGGACCGGTAGAGAATAAAACCTGCTCCGGGCCGAGCCGTCCGTTTGACCAGCCAGTTGGTTCGGAGGTGGAGGCTCCGCCTGCTACGTCTGGTCTCAGCACCATCAGCAGCTTGAAGGAACATGAGAGAGTGAAAGGTGCCGTGGACCAACCTCTCCAGAGGAAGTCACCAAGAGACCTGCAGAACTTAAGCTGGTCCAGTAAGTCCAGCACATTGGCAACATCCGCTGCCAATTCCTGGTTGAATGTGAACCCGGGTATGAATGTTAAACTATTAATGTGTTCTTACATGTCTAAAATACTGAAATCAATTTCAGAATAAAATAAACAGATAAATTTACATAAAGAATCAAGTGTTGAACTCACGGACTTCTAGTAGCCGACCTTCTGGCACAGAGTCCACTGGTCCACTGGTCCACTGGTCCACAGAGTCCACTGGTCCACTGGTCCACTGGTCCACAGAGTCCACTGGTCCACTGGTCCACAGAGTCCACAGGTCCACTGGTCCATAGAGTCCACTGGTCCACTGGTCCACAGAGTCCACTGGTCCACAGAGTCCACTGGTCCATAGAGTCCACTGATCCACAGAGTCCACAGGTCCACTGGTCCACAGAGTCCACTGGTCCATAGAGTCCACTGATCCACACAGTCCACAGGTCCACTGGTCCACAGAGTCCACTGGTCCACTGGTCCACAGATTCCACTGGTCCCCTGAGTCCACTGGTCGCCTGAGTCCACTGGTCCACTGGTCCACTGGTCCACTGGTCCCCTGAGTGGACTACCTGGAACCACAGTGAGTGGCTGAAGTCCAACAGACTGTCCTGCATCGGGACTCCAGGACTTCAGTGTGGTAAACAGTGTGGGACAGAGTGAGGATGCAGAAATACTAATGAAGCCTGGTGACTGTGGAGTGTGAGAGGTGAGGAGCACCACTCTGCTCCTCCTCCGTCATTCAGACATGACAGTGGGCTTTCCCACTCCGAGGTCTGGACTCTCAACACTCCATCAGGGACGACCTTCAACTGTGGACTCGCTCCCACTGAACAGGAACTCTGGCAGCCGCCACTTTAACTGAGTAAATCATTACAACATTGTCTGTAGCAGTTAGCATGAAGCCTGGTTCCTCCTCGCCTGCTGATTGGTCGAGACGGTCGTCACTCTCAACAAGTCCACAACGTGAAAATATCCCATCTGCTGCAAAGCCTCCTGTTATTGTTCACCCTGGTTGTTCTGTTGGTCTATTGAGACCTGGAGCTCCACAGCACAGACCTCCTCTCAGCACCAGGAGGAGGAGGTCCAGCAGGAGGTCCAGCAGGAGGTCCAGCAGGAGGTCCAGCAGGAGAGGAGAAGATCCAGTAGGAGAGGAAGAGATCCAGCAGGAGAGGAGGAGGTCCAGCAGGAGAGGAGGAGATCCAGTAGGAGATCCAGTAGGAGATCCAGCAGGAGAGGAGGAGATCCAGTAGGAGATCCAGCAGGAGATCCAGTAGGAGAGGAGGAGGTCCAGCAGGAGAGGAGGAGGTCCAGCAGGAGAGGAGGAGATCCAGCAGGAGAGGAGGAGGTCCAGCAGGAGAGGAGGAGGTCCAGCAGGAGAGGAGGAGATCCAGCAGGAGATGTTCAGATTAAGAAAGTTCTCAGGCGGCTGTGGAGGAAGTTCTGGTGGGCGACCAGAGGACTGTGGTCAGAACTCTCCGTCTGGTGTCTGAACT
>OMNM01044947.1:0-10126 GCA_900302745.1 Parablennius parvicornis
GGACGAGTGTAAACCCAGCAAAGTGCATGTGGTCACGGGCACGCCGGAGGAGACGGCCAACATCCTGGCCGGCCTGGAGAAGGAAGGGATGGTGAAGAGGCTTCCCAAATACCACAACTGGTGAGGAGTCGCACCCCAACCCCCCACAGATCACCTGTATTCTGATTGACATGTCGTTTCTTTCATTCATTTTGTTCTAGACCTCCATTTACACAACGATGCTCGGAGTCTCTGAAAACGCAACTTTTTGAAAACTTCCCCCAAGGGAGAACTTTTCAAAAATGCTTCAAATCCGTCTCCATGGAAACGGAGGAAAAAAACACTGCTTTCTGAAAACGCTCGGGCTCCATGTCCTGACGGAGGAAACGCTGCTACTGCGCATGAACAACCTGGAAAACGCTCGTCGTTCTCGTCTGAGCTCATTTTGAGTCTAAATAAAAGAAAAAAGTATTTCCTCCATAAAAACAGCATAACTTCAAACGCACTTTATAGAGAGCATGTGAAGTTATGATCCATTGAAAACTCTAAAAACAGGTATAAAACAGCATTTAAGCTAACGTGTCAACATTTTCAAAGTAAAACTCGAGTTCAAACTGCACAACAGCTCAGATTCCTAAAAGTGGAAGTTCATGGGATAAAAGCTGTAAAAGGTAAAGATAACAGCCGAGCTCCGCCAGGTCCTGTTCAAGTGAAAAGACAAAACTTTAGGAGCATTTCGGGAGGTTCGTTTATGCACCCCGGCAGCAGTAACTAGTAGTTCTGCACATGCTCAGTTGAGACAATCAGAACAATGTTTCCTCCGTCGTGTCATGACTCTCAGTCCATATCCTGGACTTGGTGCTTTTACTTTGACAGTCACCGTAATAACAATTAAACTTTGTCATCTGTCCACCAGAATGTCCCGTTGTTCATGTTCAACGTATTGTTCTTTTGTACAAGCGTATGGTTTCAATACAAAAACGACCCACAGTGCCAGCTGGTGGCCTGGCGTTCTAACTACACCATTGTCAGCATTTCTGCCATTTTGGTGTAATACACTTCATTTTTAAAAGTTGCCGTGTCGACGTGAACTTTTCCTGAAACAAGAATGCAAAGAACAATGTAATTTCACTTGAAACGTTGTGTAAGCGGTGGCCTTAATGTCTTTGCTGGGAAGCTGGTTGGCTCGTACGGACCCGAAGGACGTGGCTCGAGTGGAGAGCAAGACGGTGATCGTGACCAAGAGCCAGAGAGACACCATCCCCATCCCGGCCGGCGGCGCCAAGAGCCAGCTGGGGAACTGGATGAGTGAGTCGGACTGGCAGGCGTCCCGGCGGGAGCGATTCCCCGGCTCCATGGCAGGTCTGTGCTTTCATGGAAACACCTAGCCGTGCACACTTTGTCCAATTCAGTGTGTATTCTTGTTGTCAGGTTGTTTACATAAACATCAAGTGTACAATTCAATTGAATATATTTGCCTGAATGAACCAGCGCGGGAAAGAATTGAACTTCTTTTCTCCAGAAGGTGTGAGTCTGAGTTAACCTGGGAGTCAGCGGGGCATCTGGTCGGCAAATTCTTTATTTTTGACTTTGTTGATGGAAAACGACGTGTGTTTGTCTGTGTGTCACATGTCTGTCCAGCTTTTCTTACTGTGATGAGTTTGAGAGAAACTTACTTTAATGCTCCTCTGCTCTCGCTCTAACCATTGCTCACAATACACACCCATTTAAAGTCTGAATTTTAAAACTACTGTCGTTACTAAAAATTAATTCAGTTTCACATCAATAAAGTCGACATTCTTGTGACCAGTTCAAACATTAAATGATATTAAAGAGGGATGATTAAAAAAAAACAGTTTTTCATGAAAATCCCTTTCACTTTGAAATTATTTGCCCTTTTTTGTGATTTTTTTTTTTTTTTTTTGTGACAAAACAAGCAAAAGAAGAAGAAATATGGCAGGTAACTGATGAGAACACCCTCCAAAGGGCCGTGCTGTAATAATTTACATTTAGAGGAAACATCTAAAGCAACTACTTCAATCTGGACGGAAAAACAAATCTTAATATTTTCTTCTTGAAGTGAACAAAATATCCTCCAGCATTCCTGGATAATAAAAAGCAAACACATCATGAAGCAGTAAGATCTTTTTATGCCATAATTTAATCAATTAAAAATAAATGAGAACATAATAATGATATTGATAATACATTTGAATTTGTGGAACTTACAGTTTTTTAACAAAGCTTCATTTTGTTTTACATCAAATTCACGTCTTAAGATTTGTGTTATAATTACGGTAACTAAATTAATGGTCATTTCTTAAAATAACTACATAAATCTGGGAAAAGGAATTCAGCTGATTGTCCAGAACCTTGAAAACCTGCTCAGGTTCCATCTACACGACTACGTTTTCCTTCCGCTAGGAATCGTCTGAACGAATGTCCGTGTGTCCGTGTGTTGGCCGTTTTAACATTTGAAGTGGATCGTGTTCTTTGTGCGTGTGTGCGGTGTCATTTCAAAGACAAACAGCACCGACTTGTGGCCTGGCTGCAAACTGCACCGTTTCCAGAGTTTTCTGCTGCTTCCATGGAATCAGAAATCCTTTTCAGAACACAAGAACGAAGCTTTTTTTTACTCAAGCGGGTCCTCAGTGGCCTCGTGGAGCTGCAGCTCTGAAGTCAAAGTGACAACCTGTTCACAGGAAGTTGTGTCGAGTTCACAGAGTTTTGAAACATGTTTTTCTCTGAAGGTCAAACGTCCTCGACCTCAACATAGTTGCGAGTCGTTTCCAAGCACCATTTTTCTTCTTCCTCACCTGAAGCAGTGGAACTACCAGGTGTTGAGTGAGCTTCTGAGGCAGTGGGTTCAGTGTTCTGGTGTCCCTCCGCAGGTCGGACCATGTACGTGATCCCCTTCAGTATGGGTCCAGTCGGATCAGCGCTGTCCAAATACGGCGTCCAGGTTCGTTCTTCTCTACAGTTACATTATAACCATCACGCTGCTTTATTACTGTGTATTGGTGACAACGTCATTCTTCATATATCTGAATGAACGGCTGGTGATTATTAACAGTTTTATCTCAATACACAATAAAATCTAAATTATGGAGCATTTCACTTTTTCCAACTGAGGTAAGTTTAGGAATTAATCAGACACTAGATTTGGCAGTTTTAAATGTGATAAAGGTCAATAATCTAATAATTATAACAATTTCTAATGGTACTGCAGCCATTGTAGTTATATTGACCATTTTAAATATAATAAAACCAACATTGTAATAATTTTAACCATTATAAATTGCAATAAAGCCAATAATGTAATATCTTGAACTATTGTTTTAATGGTAATGAAGCTAATAATGTAATAATATTAACTAATGTCATAAAACCAAACAATAAGAATTTTGATAGTTTTATGGGCAATAAAGCCCATAATGTAATAAATTAGATAAATTTTTTTTCATGGAAATGAGGCCAATAATGTCTCAATTTTAATTATTTCAATGGTAATAGAATCAATGATATATTAATTTTGCCTATTTTAAATATAGTAAACCCAGTTATGTAATATCTTGAACTAATAAATATAATAAAGCCAATAATGTAATAACATTAACCATTTAAAAGTATAATAAATCCAAAAAATTATAATTGTAATAGTTTTGTGTAATACAATTGGCTTTATTATATTTAATATGGTTAGAATTATTACACTATGGGCTTTAATAGTTTTATGTGTAATAAAGGCTATTGTGTAATAATTTTTACCGTTTTTAATATAATAAAGCCAATAATAGCATTGACCATTTTAAAACATAATAAAGCCAAAAACATTATAATTGTATAGTTGTATGTGTAATAAAGCCCATTTTGTAATCGTTTTAACCATTTCAAATATAATAGATCCATTAATGTAATAATGTTTACAATTTTTCATGGTAATAAAGCCAATAATGTAACAATTTAATTATTTTTTATGTAATAAAGCTGTAGTATGTTCAACCATGTTAATGTTACATGCAAATAGTTTAATAGGATATTGGAATATTTGATCCATTATCATAACAACATTTTGTGAATTATTACGCAGTAGCATTTAAATACAATCCTGATGAACTCAATAGGAAACCGGTGAAAAGGAGTCCATCCTGGGAAGTAAAGTTATCATTTTTGCGGCTTTTGTGCTATTTTTTAACGAGAGACGACGATCGTGGAGGGCACTTTTATAGTTTTTGCTTGTTTTTGTCCTGCAGGTGACGGACTCGCCTTACGTTGTGGCCAGTATGGGGATCATGACCCGCATGGGAACCCCGGTTCTGAACAAACTGGCTGAGGGGGCGGAGTTTGTCCGCTGCCAACACACCTTGGGACGACCTTTACCCCTCAAAGGTTCGTCTAAACCGCCCGAATCCACCAGTGTGCACGTTCTGCATTATTTCAGGAGTAACTTGGCTTTTCTCTCCCCTCCAGCTCCTCTGGTCAACTCCTGGCCCTGCAACCCGGAGAAGGTTCTGATCTCCCACCTGCCGGACACCAGGCAGATCCTGTCCTTCGGCAGCGGCTACGGAGGAAACTCCCTGCTGGGGAAGAAGTGCTTCGCCCTCCGCATCGCCTCCCGCATCGCCAAGGACGAGGGCTGGCTGGCCGAGCACATGCTGGTGGGTTAGTGGGCCGAACCGGGTGAAAACTTATCAAACACAGTCCAGATCCAAGTTCTGATCAGGTACAATCATAGCAAATATAGACGCATTTATTTGCTAGATTTTCCTTCAGTTTTGGTTCAGTCATCATAAAAGTGAACTTTCAGCAAAATGTGTTTAAATGACATTTATTGTCAACACTTTTAAAAAGTAGAAACATTAATTAATGCTAAATTTAGCCGGAGGTTGTCCGAGCATTCACTGGACATTAACGCGATCATTAATGATGTGTATTAGAAGCTACATGGGAATCAAACCACATACTGTAATCTGCCCTGTACTTCCAAAACCTCGTCATTTCTTAGTTTGTTTTGTGGGCCATTCTCTCAAATATTATGAGGAAAGTTTCAAGACTTTTTGGTGATTTTCTTTGCAAAATATCACAAGAATTGACCAAAATTGAATCCCCAGAAAGAGACATTGTAGAAAAATTGTAAGTCTGCTCAAATTTCTGAGTTTTTGCTGAATTTATATTGATTAACGGATAATGTCCTGCAGGGACTGGTTTTTGTTTTTATCTTGGAGGAAATCAGGATTTAAAAAAAGTATAATTATATGTATATTGTTTGTTTACATTTTAAATGAATGTAGCTGAGATGATGAAGACTACGATATATAAGTAATACTGACATTAAGTGTAATAAGTACAACAGACTTTAAATAAAGATGGATCATTTCCAGTTATTTCAAAGCTTCAGTCTTTGTACTTCACATTGAGCCATAAAAACACAAGAAGGTCGAGAAATCAACTCTACTCCATTTGCACATTTACGGGACGACGGTAGTCAGAGCGGGAAAACGTAACTTTCTATAATGAGCCGACTCTGTCACCATGGAAACGGGGGAAAAAATGTCTGAAACGTCAGTATTCACCATACAGTTAATATCAACTAAAAACTTAATAATGAGCTCATTAGGGGATGTTTAATACCATTATCAATATCTAATACGACTTATTCAACTTTATCCTGTCATATTGACATTTTAACTGTTTGTTCTGTTTTCTATCTGTGGAGTGTTGCAAGAACTCCCCTCTGGGATTAATAATATATTTCTATTCTATCTAGTGGGAAAACATATTTATTCAATATTTTGTTTTATCATATCCTTTAAATCCCAAATCAGAAGAATTTATAATTTTTTTTTAAATGTTGTTATTGTTATTATCATTATGATAGCATATTTCTGACTTTAGAATAAATGACTTCCTTTGGTTAGGATTATGAGTCCATACTTAGTCAAGTTTAGAGAAATAATGCCGCATTGCTCTGTTGAGACTCACCTCTCTCTCTCTCTCTCCCTCTCCCTCGCCCTCGCCCTCTCAGATCCTGGGGATCACCAACCCTCAGGGGGTGAAACGTTACGTGGCGGCTGCCTTCCCCAGCGCCTGCGGGAAAACCAACCTGGCCATGATGAAGCCGGCGCTGCCCGGCTGGAAGGTGGAGTGTGTCGGCGACGACATCGCCTGGATGAAGTTCGACAGTCAGGGTGAGCAAGTCAATGACTTCACAAACACACAAACACCGAGGGTTGTGTTTCTGTTGATAAAGTATTTGATCGGTTATACACGGAGCGCAGCGGGTCGGAGTTACGTGATGCACCTGAACGCATCACTCCGGGCTGTCAGCTGCTGGAGTTGGACAGGACCACATAAAGCAGCACATGACGGACAAATATCCATTTTTGGACAAACTTTGGAGAAGCAGCGGTGCTCAAAACAGCGCAGACACAGGCGGAATTAAGGACCTGGTGGCATAAAGCTAATTAACCCATAAAAAGCCGCAGGGTTCAAAGAGTGTGAAAAAAGTAGTGACTTAGAGTCTGGAAACCGGGAGGAGGAGATCAGTTCCTACACAAGTGAACATCGAAAGTATCAGTATTTCATACTGAGATTTCTGTTTGTTTGGATGTATAACTTTATGACCAAAAAAGCTGCTTTGTCGTCTTTCTACCAAATAAAATCAGTTTGGATATTTAACCTTTATAATCAGAAGAACATAAAATGATTTCAGCTGCGTTACTCACTCCAGCTATTGGGCCACTATTTGCTCTCTTTCTGCCGTTAATTGTATTCTTCATTAAAACCATTTCAACTGAATCGTCGGCCTTTCAAGCGTTTTTGTTTCAGAAAGGTTTTGCATTTACTCGGCAATGTTTTGAGAACAATGTCCGTTTCCATGGAAACTTCAGAAAGAGTGAAATGTAGTTGTCACGTTGGCCTCTAGCTGGTGCTGTTGGTTGTTTTGTGTAAACAGATGCCCAAAAACACTATTGTTTACAATTCAAAATGATGTAAACGAGGCCGTACTGTAGCTATTTTTGCAATTTAACAGTTTTGACTCCTGAGTCGTTTTGTTTTTTGTAGTTTTTTTTCCTTTTCAGGCTACATTTTGTAGCCGTTTGATTTAATTGGCGTGTTTTATTTTGGCTCTTGATTCCATCTGTTCACCGTTTCTTTGAACTCATTTGAGGTGATTTTGCTGTTTCTTGTCCGTTATAGCTATAGTTTTAGTGTTATTGTTTTTAGCTGTTAGAACTTTAGCCAGTTTAACTGTATTACCTTTTTTGACCAGAAGGTAGGAGTCCTTTTAAAATGAATAGTACAACATGTAAATAAGATAAAGAAATAAAGTCAGTACCCAACATGAGACCAGTGATCGTCCTCCAGGCCTCACTGTGATATGTTGGCAGACGATATATCGGCAGATGTTGGCGATGAGCTCTGCTGGTCCGAAGATTCTCGTTTCCATGGAAACGGCTTTCTGACCACAGCCCTTCTCTCTGCAGGTAAACTCCGTGCCATCAACCCAGAGAACGGCTTCTTCGGCGTGGCTCCAGGCACCTCCGACAAGACCAACCCGTACGCCATGTCCACCATCGCCAAAAACACAGTCTTCACTAACGTGGGCGAGACCAGCGACGGTGGCGTGTGGTGGGAGGGGCTGGACCCCCCGCCCGCGGGCGTCACGCTCACCGACTGGCACGGAAAGACCTGGCAACCCGGTGAGTCTCCGGGTTTGGTTTCAGTTCCAGTCACAACAAGCTGCTGCTTCTCGATGAAGTTTCACTGAAGACGATGAAACAGAACTCGTCCTCACAAAGATCGATAAACTTTATTGATCCTGTTATAACAGACAGTATTCAGTAGTAATAACAGTAATTTATGCAAAATACTCATAAGGAAAAGGAAGGAAGGGTTTTAAATAATGAGGATTTAACTTAAGGTAATATTGTAAATATATGAAATATCAATATGTGACATATCTTCATCTTAATATTTTTCTATAATAAAAAAAAAAAACCAGACAAACGAAGAGAGTGAAAATGTTACATTAGGTCGTGATATACTGTATATTTTTAGAATGGGTATTCACACACACACACACACACACCCACACATCTTTTCACTTGATGGTGAAACTGTACAACCGTGCTCAATGTAACGAGTATTTCTGGTGCTTCTGCTGCCACCTGGTGGCGTCCTGATGCCTTGTCATGTTTCTATGACGCCATGTCTCCACACAGGAAGCTCCACCACCTGCGCCCACCCCAACTCCCGCTTCTGCGCCCCGGCTGCTCAGTGTCCCATCATCGACCCGCTGTGGGAGAGCGAGGAGGGCGTTCCCATCGACGCCATCATCTTCGGGGGAAGGAGACCTGAAGGTCAGTTCAGCTGCTTCATCTGCACAGAGGCAGGAGGGGAGAGAACCCAACTGTAAACACATCTGATATATCATTGAAACAGCTTCTCATAACATAAAAAGAACCTTTAGATTTGTGGGATAATAAAGACGAATAACGAGGTTTGTACTCAGATAATCAGACTTGAATGAAAGAACATAATATACAATATATCCAGTCAATTAACAAAATAAAGGTATCATGTTATGGAAATCAAATTGTAGACAAAACAATGGCTGAGGCAAAAGTTGTCAACCTCAGCATTAGATAGAGTCAGATCCATATGAAAGACTAAACAACAGAGCTTTGAGAGAATAGAAGACAATAGAATTGAAATCCCTTTTTGATTTTTTTCAGTGTATTCAGATGAAGATTTGAAGTCATACGTTCTGCATCACTTTGTCTGCACAGATTCCACCTGATCCCGTTAACAAAACTTTAACCAAACGAATTAAAAAAGTGCAGTAAACATGATGAATTGTTTACGTTGTCAGGAGTCCCGCTGGTCTACGAGTCTTTCAGCTGGCAGCACGGAGTCTTCGTGGGAGCCGCCATGAGATCCGAGGCCACAGCGGCGGCCGAGCACAAAGGTTTGTAAAGTGCTGGAGCAGGAAACTGCTTTCAACTAAAACGCTTTCAGAAGGTCTTACAGAATCTACAAATGTCACACTTTCTAGGCTTATGAAATATTCCTTATTGTTCATAATTCTTTTTCATCTTTTTCTTGAAGTTGGTTCGTCCAGATCATTACTTATTTCCGTGGTTCAATATGAGACTTCATAACAGAAAGAAATAGCAACGTTTTATTTATAGAATAAGGAAGTCACACATTTGCCAGTATGTCCTCAATTCAAGAACTTGATGGTCGATGTGTTGTTTTTTTTTTTAACATTAAAAAAAAATAAAATGCAGAAGTAAAGTATTAATGAGGATATTTTGTGTTTACTTGTGCTCAAAAAATAGTAACAGGTTTAAAATGATCGAGTCCAGACTCTTAACTCTGAATACTGACTAATGTTAACACAGAATATATTATTCAATTCTAATAGGGTTATATAGGTTATATATCCTTAATTAAAAATTTAATATAAAAGATATTAGATTTATCAAGTCATGTTGTAGAGTTAATTCAGCAATAGATCACATGTGTTCTTCTGCACATGCTCAGTAGCTGGACAATAACAACAGTGTTTCCTCCAGAGTGTCATGACTCCTAGTCCATTCTTCTGGACGGTACTTTTATTTTGACAGTCACTGTGACAACACTCCAACTTAGTCCACTGGAATGTCCGTGTTCTATCATTGTTAATGTTTATAGTGTGTTGTTCTCTGTGTGTGTGGTTTCATTATAAAGACAGACAACAGCACCCTCTAGTGGCACAACATAAAACCTACATTGTTTTCAGCATTACAGTCGTTTCCATGTAAACAGATATTGTTTTGAAAACGTTGGCGTGTATACACGAAGCTTTTCTGAAATGAAAACCACGTTACCAAGAGTTCCATGGAGAAAGAACAGAAAATGTGTTTGTGTGACTCGAGCTCTGACACGTTTTCCCTCCAGGTAAGACGATCATGCACGACCCCTTCGCCATGCGGCCCTTCTTCGGCTACAACTTCGGCGACTACCTGGCTCACTGGCTCAGCATGCAGAGCCGAAAGGCCCCGACTCAGCTCCCCAAGATCTTCCACGTCAACTGGTTCAGGAAAGACCCGGCGAGCGGCTCCTTCCTCTGGCCCGGCTTCGGGGAAAACGCCCGCGTGCT
>OMNM01044957.1:0-10453 GCA_900302745.1 Parablennius parvicornis
TTAATCAAAACAATAAGGACGTTTCGGAAACTCAGCTACTGAGACAACACAGACGGTTTTACCGTCACAAGTTCATCTGAGACATTTCTCTCTGGCTCTTTGATTCAGCGAGATAAACTCACACCATTGACACCATTGAGAATCAATCACAGCTAGCTTATGACGAGCAGGGTCCTCCTCCGAATTTTGGACAGATCTGTGTATATGTGTGTGGTTTTTGTATCCAGGAGTCCATCTAAAACAAAACATCTTTTTCATTTCCAAGTTATGGAAATTGCACAATCAAACAGAAAAATTGCATCCTACCTGGCTCAACAAATGTGTTAGAGGACCATGTTATCATGCCAAATTAATCCTGAATAATATCAAAGTACGCTCATCAATTGCAATAATTGATTTTGTGTATTTCCACCACACAAAGAGATCGATACAATATAAACATTAACAATGGGAGTACACAGACATTCATATGGACAGATGATGAATTTGATTGTTATTACAGTGATTGTCAGCTATAATACTCTGGATGTAAACATTGTTCTTATTCTCCATCTACTGAGCATGTGCAGAAGAACTATTTACTACAGCCGTGGTGCTCATGCGCAGTAGCAGCATTGGAGTGTTTTCAAAAAGGTTGCGTTCTCAGTGGCTCTCAGCAATGGAACCCCAAAGTGCAATGAAATAATGTTGTCTTGCATACGTGGACTAAAATCTGATTAAATAAAATCTAACTGGTGCCTGATCTTCATTTGGTTACAGCTTTTTCCCGATACTTGCTATTTTACTTATTCTCAGCGCTGCCATGCACTACTGAAAAATACTGTGTGTGCGTGTGTGGGTGTGTGTGTGTGTGTGTGGGTGTGTGTGTGTGTGTGTGTGTGTGTGTTGACAACATTTGGGCAATAGAAGAAGAGGAAAAGAGGAGATGATGTTTTCTTTGGTCAAAACATTCTCAGACCTTGATACAGCTGTTGTTGTCATCAAATGGATTTCAAATAGTAAAACCTGTGACTGTGTCTGCTTGATTGGCTAAAACAGAAAATGTCTTCCCTTCAAAACAGACTTTTGATTCAGAGTAACATTTCTTTATACTGAAGGAACTCAGTTTCTCAGATGAGCCTGTTGATGTACTGCACAACTGAGCTATTCAGAAGCTTCACAAAACAGATGATATTGAGTATAACTATTATTTAAATATGTCAACTTGGGTTGCCAAAGCATATAAAAGGCTTTTAGTTAAATTGACAATATCACTTATTTTGAATTAAGTTTCCTTGAACCCTGGGAGACATGTCTCGTCTAAAAATCTACATTTATGTTCACGTTATGAAAAAGTCAGTAAATGGATTTTATCTAACAAGCTGTGTAACAAGTTTGAAATGTTGAAATTTCCAAGAAAAATAGTTGACCATGTTTTTCTCATAATTGCAATTTTGTTTTATAAAGATCTCGAGTTATTTTTAATTCAGTCAAAATTTAATTGTAGCTAATCTCTCATTTTTTCTCCCATACTTAATGTAATTTCTCTCCAATTTAATTAAAAAAAAATATTTTGTACTTAAGGCATATTTTACCACCATAATAACTTCTTAATCAAGTCCTATACAGAAAAATAAATAAATTGTTTAAAAAAATTATAGATTTTCAAATCAGAAACTATGTTCTACTGGTTCATCACAACAGTTAAAAGTCAAAATCCTCAATTATATTGAAAAATAAAAAACTGCGCATCCGACTGGGATATGTTCCAGTTAAATCTCAAATCTGTAATCATTTGGTTGTAAATATCAATGAAAACATCCTATTTTACTAACAACAATGTAACTTCCTACCCATTGGACACAGTGGACTTGCATCAATTGGCAGTTGTATGTTATGTGGAGTTACTCATGTATCTTACTCTGAATTTCAGATGAGATCAGATATTATTGATTCCACCGGGTCAAAATCACACAAAGGAAGGGGACAGTGACTGGCAACATTATGGCAGAGCTGCACGGATGAGGAAGTAAAGAGGTTAAAATTAATTAATTGATTAATTAAAACTTCCATTTAATACAAAAACAGCATCAAGTCTTCAAAGCTGACCAAATTGAAAATTCCAACTTTAGCAGACTATTCCTTTTAACATGCAAATTCTATTAATGATTACTCACATTCCTTGACTGATTTCAAGCTCAATCAGTGAACTTTAAGATTATTACATGTTTAGACAACATCACTTTCAAGTGAAAATACAAACGTCATACTGCATTTTGTGTGTAGGTTCACATGGGAACGGTGCTCGGAGCAACCGAAAACATGATTTGAGGAAGGGTCTCAATGTGGAACTTTTCGAAAACACTGCGACTCAAAAATGCAACATTTCTGAAACACTGCTACTTCGCATGTGGACTCTAACAATGTTTTCTTCGTGTCATGACTCCCAGTCCATATTCTCCTGGGACTGATAGTTGACCGTAATAACAACCCAACCTCCTCGTCTGTACATTCAAATGTCTGTGTGCTGCCATTGTTAATGTTTATAGCGTATTATTCTCAACATGCATGTGTGTGGCCACATGATAAAAACACGCAACAGCGCCAACTCATGGCCCTACATACAAACTACATTGTTTTCAGGGTTTCTGCTATTTCCGTGGAAACAGACATCCTTTTGTTTTGATTTTAAGTTTATTTCGAACATGTAAGAAAACAAAAAAAAGCGAAACCACAAAAAAACATCCAATTACATAAACAATGTCAAAGGGTCCCACCATATGTGCCCGTGTCTTTCACATGCATGAAAAGGAAGAGGAAGAAGACGTACTTATTTAACCCTACCCCTTCACATCACTGCCGTTATCCAAATTTACCACAATATGTCTTCATCACTTTCAAAGCATTAAATCCTACCATGTACTATACTATCCACAGTTTAGACACACCTAAAACTCAAACAGCACTACCGTATGAACAAACAATCCTCATGTCATCAACAGAAGTGTACCTCGCCAGGATCAACTCTTTACATCTCTTTTTGAATTGGCTCGCATTTGACAATCATTTAGTCTACACGCACATTTTATTCTATAATTGTATGCTACAGTTTGAGACACAAAAACTTTTAAGGGTGGTGCGCACTTTATGAGTTTTAAACTGTAATTCTCTTCTTTAATCATATCCGTTTTCTCTGTTACAGAACAGTTTTTGAATATTACCTGGTCATAAGTTATTCTTTGCTTTATGAATAGTTTAAACTCCACAAGATCCATAAATTTGATCATTTTTGATTGTGAAAAAAGTGGATTAGTATGCTCCCGAGTGCCTACATTGTGTACAATTCTTATTGCTCTTTTTTGCAGTATGACAAGTCTTGTCAGGGAACTTGCATAAGTATTTCCCCATACTTCCACACAGTAAGTTAGATGAGGTAGTATCAGTGAGTTGTACAGAATATAAACAGATTTCTGGTCTAGCAAGTACTTAGCGTTGGCCAGGACCGAGATGCTCCAGGATAGTTTCTTTTGAACTTGTTTTATTTGAGGTTTCCACCAAATTTTTGTCATCAATCATTACTCCTAAGAAATTGTTTTGATTCACCATTTCTATAGCCACACCCTCTATCAGTACTTTAGCCTGGTTATTTATTTTCCATTTTCCAAAATCAAAATGTTTTGTTTTATCAAGATTTAATGCTAACTTATTTTTATCGAACCATAATGAAATATTTTTCAACTCTGAGGTGACTAATTCCAAAAGTAGCTGTAAATCCTCAGTTCCTAAGATACTTGTGTTATCAGCAAATAATACAAATTTCACCATTTCAGAAACTTTACAGATGTCGTTGATGTGCGGTATAAACAGTGGTGTGCAGTCAGGGGTAGCAGGGCTAGCACTGCTAGCCCTGTCTAGCACTGCTAGCCCTGTCAAAAATGATTTTTCTTTTTTTTGTATATAATTCAAATGTGATTTTGAAATCTGTGTCTGGAACTAATTAGGCTGCTTGTTCAGTATGCAACTTTATCCATAAAACAAATGGTTATATTTTGTGGAGCTCAAATCTCCTATGTCCTATAAATGCATCACAGCTTCATTCCTGTGCTGAGGCTAGCAGAGGATAGCATTGCTAACCTCTGATCGAAGTTGGACGCTGCTATTGGGTTAAAATGTTGAGTGCATTTTGAAGAGTTATTGACAGAACGCTTTCAGAGTTTCCAGAGCTGGTCTTGGTGTCGTCATTCAAATGAGCTTGATTGATTGGCCCACGGGCAGGTGCGTGATGACGCACCGTTATTATCAGCTATTGTGGAAAGGTGATGGCGGCTAATTCAACAGCAAGATGCTATTGTTTTATTTATTTTTTTACTTTCTGTTTTAGATTGGCGCTGCTGTTGGCATTTGGTGCTATTTTTGATTGTAAAGCGGTGTTTCTCATAAAATCGTGGCGGCTCGCCACCATTAAATTACATCAGGTTTTTGATTGACCAACATACATCTCTGCATAGTGCTCTCTCTCTGTATTTTATTACTGCTGGCCCTGACTGAAACACGACCGCACGCTACTGGGTATAAACAGTTTTGGTCCTAACACGGATTCCTGTGGGACCCCACACACAATTTCCCGATGGGAGAGTAACAGCCTCCCATCTTAACAAACTGTTTCCTGTTCTCCAAATAGCTTCTCTTTTAAACTGCGCCTGCATTTCATGATCCTGCCCAAGTTTTTAGCATCAGATACACTCCAGATTACAGTTTACCAGAGGGGAACAGATCTAAGAAAACAAAGGACTTTCCACTTTAGTTGTCTTACCACCTTACACATTCTACAGTCAGTTTAGTGCTGCACCTACACTCCTGGTTATTAATTGCATTGAAAAAGCCCTGATGTTTAGATCTGACAAGGAATCAATTTAAACCCGGTGGGCCAACAGGCTAGCGAGACACTGATTACTGTTCCCGAAATGACATATAACTGGGTCTTAATGGTCCCTGGAGTAATTTGCCATTACACTGTTGAATTTCCAGCCGCAGGCATGTAAACAGCACAGTGTGCGTGTGGATGAATATAGTGAGTGAATAGGTCAGTGGGTAAGTAGTCCTTGACGGAGCCCTGGGAGGCGGATTTCTGTGTGGACTTTTAGTGAAACTGGAAAAGAAATCTTTGAAGTGAGCTGGAAAAAAGAGCACATCTTAGAATAGCTGCAGAGTACTCGCAATACAACAACACACACTGCTGCGATCGCATAACTCCAATCAAAGTCATCTCTCATCACAGCCGAATTCTCCTTCAACATCAACACTCTTCCACACAATAACACACCTGGCGAGTTTATGGAATGAGCCATTTCCTGCGACCCCTCAAGTAAACGTTTCTCTCCTGGCCTCATTTTCAGGTTAACGATCACGACGTGAAACAGTGTCTGATTCTCAATGAGAGAAATGCAAAACGGCGTTTTCTTCCCATTCTCAATCCAATCACTCCTCCACGTCCTTCCCTCTCGCCTCGTTCTCCTCCCACCTTTTTCTGTCTGCCCACTTACATTCTGAAAAATCTTCCTCCCTGCAAGCCTGTCCTCCTCCTAACTGCAATTTAACTTCGTTTTCTGCCCAGAGAATCCTTCTCTGGGCCGGAATTTGAAGGGATATTTCATTGAGGCTGCTCTCTGTTTCCCTGGACGTTCTCTTCACTGCAGGTTATTCTGAGCCTGACAGCCTTTTTCCTGTCTCATTTTTCTCAATCTCCTCATCCTCCTCCTTTATCTCCTCTCAGTCCAGACAAATAGACCAATTAATGGAATTTCATTTTGATATGAATGTCTTTTGAATACACAAACTATGATACGTCTTCACTGTCTTTGCACCTCCGTCCTGCTGCTGATTGTTCTTTATTCTTCACTTTTAGTCATTCTCAAGCAGCTCAATCAAATAAATATGAAAATCTCTTATTTCATGGGATTCTCATGTCGTAATTCTTCTCAAAATGAACAAATATCTGTTAATCTTCCAAAAGTAATCGCCATTAAATCTCACCAGTTCTGCCTCATGCTTGTTTTTGCGCCTCAAAGATGAAGCCTGTTCAAATGTACTTTATGTACACTTCCAGCTGTGCCACTTTTTGCACTGAGTGGTTTGATTAACATAAGTTGTAGTCATGTAAGCAGTCAGAAGCAAAAAAAAAAAAAAAACCTTTAAAAAAAGTAAGCAAAGAATGCTGTTTCTTAAGCACGGATTGTAATGACAATTATTCAATGTCCCAGGCTGCAGTTATTGCCGTTACCACATGGATGGATCCAGATAGTCTACTTGCAGTTTAGTTGATGGTTTATTTGTAAAAAGCAAAAGATGAACATATATTGTATCTTTGTTCTAGTTGTCTGTCTGCTGGTCCACAGATTAAAAGATTAAATAACCTGCAAACAATAAACAATAAGCATAAATGCTGTGTTTTATTTACTGAATATCATGAAGCCCTAATGCTTACATAATACAGCAATAATATGGTACTTGTCCTATTGTACGTTTGATAGTGAAGTCACGTGCAATTAAACACATCATAGTACATACAATGATTGGTACAGTCCAACATCCAATGATAACTCGTGGCAGAGTACACCATGTCCACGATGGCACAATTAAGATTTGAGCTGTACTTTTTCTGATATATGTGGTATCATTGTGCATAATGAAATTTCTCATGGCCGTTAGTGGATCTGAAGAGAGATGTATCCGACAATCCCTTTTCTTTTCCCAAGTACACACGGAGAAAGTTCACAAATCTGCAAGTGCACAGAAATTCAGACTTTTGGATTCGCATTGCCAAGTACAGCATCTAGAGAGGCTGCAGACCTCAAGCATGAGCTGTAAAAAACAAAAATAACACCAACAAAAACAGGTTTTCCTCTAGCTTCAGTGTCAATTTATGTGCATCCAGCCTGTCACTGTGTCTCCTGGTCATTTTTCAAGATATTTTTTTCCAAAACTTCCTTGCCTTTAATAGATTTATTGCTGGGGTTTTTTCTCCAACTCAAGGCTACAGGAGGTACTCCAGATGCCCGTATTGACACCAATTGATTTCTGCTGGTATGAGATTTAAGACTATTGAGAAAAGAAGTGCAAGTCTTTCAACTTTTGGAAACTGGTGATATTGCTGCGTAGGAAGGCTGCTGCAGCCCACACACATTCACTCCTACTCTCACTAAATGCTTTGGCCCCACAGGTTTTCAGATATACACCGATGTCTAATCGTGCTGAGACTGTAAAACAGTCTTACAGAAGCCTAGAGATTAAAGATAAGGAGGAAATACCATAAATGCAGCTATTTCCTAATTGCATCTGATTAGGATCAATTGTTCTTGAAGACATTGACATTTTATGCAAATGGAGTTTCTTTCAGTTTTGACTGTAGTTCAGTACCTAGACTGCTTGTGATTGAAAAGAAAATGGTTTAGAAAGCTTCAAGTTTATTTATAGTTTGTGATCATATCCATTATTTAAGTGAAAAAAGGCATCACCATGAATTTTTGATGTAAAGAAATGACTGAATGTGCATGACAATATCAAACGGTGAAACTAACTGGAGCTCAGGTGATAATTTTACATCAGAAGTATCTTTTAATGTCATCTTCAGTAATTAAACAAGCTTGTTTGGTGGTGCTGTTGTTTCCATTTTACGTCATATTAAAAGGGTTCGGATGTAGGACAGGCTTCCTCTGTGTGGATTTTGCATGTTCTTCCTGAGCGTTTCTTGAAATTTTTGCAAAAACATGCACAATAGGCAAATTACAGACTCTTAAGTTTCCTGCAAGCTGTGTGATTTTATCAATCTCATATTGTTTGTTACTCGGCTTCATAAAGCTTAAAACCTAAACGTTTCCGAAACTAAAACGATGCTTTTTTATTTAAAAAGTTTCGTAAACCGGGCCTCAGATTGACTGAACAGTATTTCTCTTCGCTGAATCAAAGGAGATAACTACTATAAATTACCTCAGTCTAAGAAATAACAACGTTATCCTGTTCATCATCTACATATGCCGATGATGTATTCATGTGCAGGAGACAAGTTAAGTATAAAAGTAGAAGGAAAACATGGACATGGCCCAAAATTTTCTATTGTGGAGAATCTGTAAACTACTTGATTCGGTGCAGCGCAATGTTACTTTGATTATCACGCAATTTTCCCAATTTTTGTTTTAGCAGCAGCTCGTAGCAGCAGTCACAACATATAGTGACTCAACAAATATTCTGTGATTGCAGGACAATGACAGCATCCATCCATTAAACATTCTTACTGGACAACTTAATACAACTGATTCTGGGTCCCAATATTGCGACGATTGTCCGTCTTTCATCCATGACGGCCAAACTTTAGTATGTCACAACTGATATAAGGCTGTTCATGGGTGACCGTCTCTCTGTGATGGACTGTGGACCTCTGCAGGACCTACCCCGTCCTTCAGCCAGTGTCGGTTAGAAGTATTTTCCTTTTCTGTGATTTCAGTCTGGACAAAGCAGATAAAGAAGCTGGGTGGGTGGAAAAAGTTTCACCGTAATTGTGAAGAAATGTCTGACATGTAAAACAACGTGAGACTTTCTGGATCCAGATTTCGGTTCAACAGCAGCAACATAAAAACCCTTTTTAGTTTTTTTTTGCCCTTGAACCAGAACTGTGTTGCCAGTGCCACCGCCCTCCCACTCCCAGAGTCAAGTTCGTGCCTCGTCACGTCAGTCATTTTGATGATCTGTCTTCTTTGAAGCTGCATTCAGCCGGAGGCTTTTACATCTGCAGACTGTGAACACAGGCAGTCTGTGACATAAAAGCAATGGCAACGATCACTGTTGCTCCCACCTGCCATTTGTCTTTGATTTCTCCCCAGCTTTTATCTTCTCCTTGTTGTTCTTGCTAAGATTTCCCTGTGCTCAAATACCACAAGTTACCAAAAAAGACATTTTCTGTGCATTACAGGAAGACCTGCTCCAGAATTCATAATGTGTCTAAACTAAAGTTGTCATATTTGGAAACTTCTGCCTATTTCTTAATTTTTTCCCTATTTCTGCACAAACAACTTTCTACATATGCTACATAGTTATACTAAGCACTGAAATAGTTGCTGCTTCTGCTTCCATTGCACCAAGAGAGACAGAACGATGTGAAAATATATATTTTAAATGGGGTGTGACTATCTTTTGATACCATTCAGTGTTCAAAAGTTATATTATGAATATTTTATATTGATGGACTCAGCAGTGTATAGGATATTACAAAACTATATTCCGCTTTGCACAACTGCACATAGTTGTATGTTTATAAATCCCTAATCATCTGTGTCATTTGGAGAGCCTGCTGTGACTGTTATGACAAAAAGTAGGCAAATAGACTTGAATAAACCTAATTTCTCACCTACACTTAAGTATATTATTGCGAAAGGATCACTTGTCTGAGTCAATCTGCCCTTCATTGTTTTGTGCAAGTTTTTAGATAAATCTTACTACTCCCTCCTTTTCTTATACAACCATCTCCTACATCAATGAATCTTTTCTGAGCTCTTCCTCTTCACCTCGAGCACATGTCCTCCAGCAGCTGTCTAATTTTATCTCTAAACTGTTTGATTTGTTTATCTTTATTCGTCTCATTGTGATGACCAGAATTAGTCATATTCTGAAGACTCTTCAGCTCTCAATGGTAAAAATCCACGTGCCACTGGTCCTTCATACACTGTAATGACAATCTTTCAATATCCCAGTGTGCAGTTACTGAAATAACTACACCGGTGAAGCAGGAGTGAACTGACATAGGTCTGAGAACAGAACTTTAGGTTCATAGACTGGCTGTTTAGTTTGTTTAATTTAAAAAAAAAAAATGTTTTGGGTTATGTTTATGAGATGAAAGTAAATGAAGAACATACCAGTGTTTTTCTCTCACAAGTTGTGTCTTCGTACGAGTTGTCAGTTTGCTGGTCTAGTGAGAATTGTGTGCCACCCCACCCACTTGTCATGTGTCTTTGTCTTCTTGTCACCTCAGCCCTCTACAATCTGTGGCTGATGAAGTGTCCAAAGAATTAAAAAATATGTAAATAAACTAAATAACCTGCCAACGATAAGTATGAATTGCTGCTACAATCACTTGCATACTTTGCTGACTTTAGAGGTCAAACATGCAAAAATGTTCTTCAATAACACTCCTGCAGAATCTTACCAAGCATGACGAAAGGGATGCCCAGGTAGGTGGAGTTGTAGGTGGCTCCAGTCAGGTTGAGTATCCCAGCAGCAGTGAGGCCTGAGAGTGTGATTGACAGCAGCGCCAGCAGGCCCAACCAGGGTTTGGACCTCACGCAGTCCCTCATCGAGCAGCAGAGGACGGCCAGCACCCCGCACACCCCCAAGCTGGCCAGCAGGGGTCTGTGCGCCAGCACGGAGGAGAACTGGAAGTCTGTCCTCAGGGAGGAGGAGGTGGAAGGGTAGAGCCCCAGCTTCG
>OMNM01044964.1:20568-31128 GCA_900302745.1 Parablennius parvicornis
CGGAAAAGGGATAGGAAGAAATAAAACGTATCTAATCCTACCACTTATCCAATATTCATTAGTCTTACATTATACTTATCTTTATATAGTAAAAATTTATTGTTTTATATATGTAAATATATACATTAAAAATATCATCTAATCATTCTTCAGGTTACCTCAAAAAGCTAAGGCCCCGTTTACACGACAATGTTTCAAAATACATTGTTTTTGCATTTTCTTTTCAAGATTTTTGTGTTGCCACAACAAAAGTTGTGCGTTTGCACAGAAATGGCAAAACGTTGAATATGACATAGCTAGTATGCCAAACCACAAGTTGGTGCTGTTGGTTATTATTGTAATGAAGCACACACACACGCAGCAGGGAACGATACACACGTGCGAATAAGTTTCTACAGCCATGATTCGTGTACACACTAACAGTGCTTCAGAAAAACAGAGTTTTCTCCCATTTCCACGGAGACAGAGCGTTTTCAAAACACTCTTAAGGACCTCAGACAGTTTTAGTTAAAACAGTCTACAAAGCTGTGAGTTTGACGATAACAAGACTTGATTGTGCCACAGGAAAACGCTTAACATACCAGCTAACCTCAGTGGTGTCTTTGTTAGCTACCCGCTGCCTTTGTTAGTACATTTCAAAGTTTCGAAATATTTTCTTTCATAGTCTTGAAAGACTTTCAAAAAATGAAACTCTGCGAGGCCTGTGGTATATTCAGACCTTATCATATTTTTGGAGGGATACTACTCGTAAAAAATGCTGACAGGTTAAGTTCTGTTCAATGTTTTTTTTTTTTCTGGGGGGGTTTGAGTGTTGTTTTTTTATAAACTTGGGAGCGGTGAAAAAACTGCTGTAAACTCAACACTGTCCGATATTCTGCGTGCTTTAACAATCAGGTGATTTAGGCCAATTATGCAATTAGAGCGGCAACTATCCCTCCAATTTGCCTTTGCTGCTAATCAACCTTATATTAGCTTCAGTGGCTAATTGCCCTTTTAATTTCTTTGGACTGTGAGGCGCTGGTTCAATAGCTCGCAAATCAATTTATTTCAAGCTTCAATTTTATAAATTACAGCCTGCTGCAAGAAACCTTTTGTGAACTGAAAAGAGAAAAAAATTCAGCTTTAATTTTCTGGGTTTGCCTCCATTATTGACATATTTTTCTCAAATTTTTCAGTTTGTTCTTCGGGTTCATTTCAAGGCTTTTGTTGTTGGAAATCTGTACAATACAAGTGTGATGAATATGCTTTTCTTCTGCACTGATAAGACACTTTCCATGTAGCATGGTGTAAATGAGACGAGGAACACTTTACAATGTTTCTTGATAAACATAATTGTAAATTACTTTCTCTTTGTTTTCAGGTGTCTTCATCTTGTGTTCCAGCGACAAACTACGAGCTGGTAAGAGGCAGATTTTTCCTGATTTATTTGGTCTCACTAATTACTTCCATACTTTACGTGCCCTGTAGGCATTATCGCAGTGAAAAGGTAACTGCATCTCTCAGCATCTAGTCACTGGTCCAGATAATAACCTATTACCTGGCACAAGCTTATCTAAATAAACCTCGAATTAAGCGGGTTTAGCACAAGTTTTCTGTGTTTTGATAAAACTTTAGGAGGATTTTATAAGGTCTTTCTCTTGCATCCTTTCCTTTCTTCTTTGGTCAACGAAACCCCGAGCAGAGAAGGACACAGTCTGAGCGTTTGGAGAGTTTGCAGGAGCAATGAAAGAGATGCTTGCTTCGTTGCCTTTTTTGGTATTGGCATAAGAAGCTGCTGTGTTAGACTTGGATGTGATTTTCTCGCTGCCTTTCTCACAAGTTCTGTGTTTAAATGGTTTTGGGTGCTTGACAAACCAAGGCAAATATCCCCCGCACTTTTTTTTTCTTCCCTCGGAGAGCAAATAACTCACCAGAAATCTTGTTATTCTTTCTCGAGAGCTGCAATAATTAAGCAAGAACATGTAATTATCTTTGCAGATGCCTTTTTTTTTTGTCTTCAGATGCTTTCTGTGTGAAGACATCTGGTTTAAGATGTGCAGAGGAATGGGCCTCATTCTCTGTGGTCAAGGTTTTGAACATTGACTGCAGGAATGTATCATGTTATCCTCATCTATGGTACCTGCTGGATTCTTTGTGGCAATATCGCTTAACTGTTGATTGGCTCTGATGATTGGCTCTGCTGTCAATCATCATATTTAGACCACAAACACCCATTATTATAAGCATGCTCATCAAATTCATGGATCAAATTAATAAAATCTTTGATTTCTGCTTTCGATTGACTCGAGACGACTGCAGGAAGTCAAAGGGAAGTGGCACCAGCAGGGAAACTCTTGCAGTCAGCTCTCCTTTACTAGCCCGCTTGCCAAAACAAGTCTCCCCAGAGGCTTTTATGCTGGCATTAACAGTGCTGATAGCCCTCGTAAACACTGATGAGCTGAGGTGTGAAGCTTTCACTGATGTAGTCCAAGGAGGAAGGAAGACAAACACAGCACATTTAAAGCTTTCAGTGCCAACGATTAAGCTGCCTTTTAGCGGCCTGGACATAAATATTTTCATTACTGAAGGAAGAAACTCAATTTGATGAGTTTTGTTGTGGGGCACGTCCAGTTTGTGGAGTAGGTTTGTTTTTGTTGCATTGATCACATTGTATCTTTTTTGTATGGCAGAAATGTGGTGACACACAGTCTGCTCGGACCCTTGTGTGGTGAATTCCTCCGCTCGCAGTCAGAGAGTGTTGTGATTTATTGGCCCACTCAGGCACAGGCCGATTACTACACTGACATACACTGACATATCTTAACTTAAACAGAAATGTTGAAAGTAAACTTTTTTGTTCCCAGTTAGGTGGACGAGCTACATTAAGTACAGCTTTATTAGAAGATGATGAAGATTATATGAATAGAATAGTTCTTCACCCAACCGGTTCCTGGGAACATATACATCGGATTTTGTTGCTGTTGACACTTCCGGTCCTGGATGGCCACAAGCCTTCAAGGTCTCGAGATGTCCCTGCTTTAACACACACTCAATCTCGATATGATGCTTTCTGCAAAAATGATTGATGACTAAATTTATTAGTGTTATGCCTGTTGGTGCTGGAAGACAATATAAACCTGCAGGGCGTTTCTAATAGAGTCATCAATTCCAAGACAGCCCTAATTCTTATACCCTGTTGACACAGGGCAAAAGTCAGAAGCCCAAAATCCACGAGAAAATGACCAAAATCAACATAAAAAAAATAAAAACCTGCAGACGCTCATGTACTTGCATAAATCAGGGGTACTAACCTTTAGATATTTGCTTGCAGTGTAACGAGTGTATCTGTAATACTTTAATTGTGTTTAGCACATGGGATTGCTGGTGTGTGAGCCCCAAACTATTTAGCATGTAGCATGTTGCAAGAATCCACTGAGGTCCAAATGTCACTGGTGATTAAGGTGCCAATGTACAAACTATCTTTCACCTCCTCTTGATATTTTGGCAGTACATAATTTACAGTCTGTCTTACATGTGCCATATTCATTTAGATTAAATAATCTCCAAACTGCTGATATCGACCTCTCTTGTCTACCAGCTGCTGACGTTAATGATGGATGATGTCACATAACACTTGCTGGGTCGTATCAGGGATCTTTACTTGGTCATTTTGTTTTAAACCTTCAATTGGACCAAATTGTTTGGGTGAAAAGTCCGTGTTTGTGGAGGAACCTGGACACTTGCTGCACTGACTCGTGTCTATTGATGATCCACAGTGATGCTAACTGACAGAAATAATATGGTGGCATTACATAAAGCTCAGCATGTGGAAAACAGTGTAATCGGGAAATTGGTGGCTTCCTGGTTGTGGTTTAAGTACAGTCATCCGGTAGTTAGTGATTGTGGAGTGTATGGACTACAATTGGAGTGCACGCGCCTGTTGTGTCGAGATGATGGCAGCTGGCGCGGGAACTAGTGATGCATGCCGAGAAGACCCCATCCAACAGTGAAGATCACCCTAATCGTGCTCGGTAGGGGGTGCACACCATGTTGTAAAGCGTGCATTCCTCAGACGTGCCCTCATGTCGAGAACGAATGCTGCCAAGAAGACCTCAATGTGGGTATATGATAGATATGTTAATGGGGGGGGGGTCTCTCCTGTAAATGCAGACAGTGCATCTCATCCAGAAACACACATCAAGATAGCATGCCTTCACAAGCCAAAATATGCACACGCTCTGAAAATGAAAAACCGCCAACACCTACGTCATCCGGCTTCTTATTCTTATTCTTTTATATTTTAAAAGGTCTTGTGCAGCGAGGGAATGGGGCCAGGACATTGCTGAGTAATGAGTAACTGCGGGGCAAAGACGGCGTGGATGTGGTCCAATTAGCGCCGTGTTTAGAACCGCACATATTTCGCCGATGTGCCCTGTGTTACACTTTGTACACAAAAGCCGACCAACCGGGGCTCCTGCTACCAATTACAGCATGATCCCACTTCCCTGGGAATGTAGGAACAGAAAATAGACATCTTTGATTTTCAGTTGAGTGCTAGGCTTGGAACCTTAGCACTTCTTGCGTGTGCTCCGTGATAATCTAGAGTAATTAATTTCATGTTGGATTTTACATAAAAACGACTCTGCGTTTGAGCTTTTTCTCTACATTCATTCAGTTTGGATTGAAGGAAAAGAGCTGGTTAAGCACCAGAACTGAAGAATTTCTAGTGAAACGCCTGAAATATAATGCCTTACTTTGATGACTGTTCGTCCGTTTTCTGTACCACTTCATCAAATTCATAGTTGCAGTGGCTGGAGCTCATCCCAGATGGCTTCTGACACATGCACACATTCACCCGTATGGGCAATTTAGAGCCACCAGTTCACTTCAAATCTGGGGGAGATCATTGTCTATGAAGTTTACATGTTCTGCCTGTGCATGGGCTTTGTACATATTGTCAGGTTTCAAGCTAATTTGGCTAAAATGTGAATGTAATAGTGGATAAGGCCTGCTTCAACACACTATTTAATTGCATTATTTTAATAACAATAACAGTGCTCTTTCTCTGGTCTCCTAAATTACATCCGCTGTGACTGGAATCTTTTTTCCTCCAGTTGTTTTGCATTTTTTACTAAATTTTGGGGATTTATCTGCAATTAATCTGGCTTTTCTTTCACAATTTGGTGAGCAATACACATTGATAGATCATTTATGGCAGCTCGGTCAGCCCTTTGCAGTTTACATTTGGCGGATGTAGATAGAGAAGATGGATGAATGGTTATTTTTGGTTTAATCCATATTTTATTTAAAATAAAAAAAGTGCTATTTAAACCAAGAATATGCCCTAAAATCAAAGTAACACACTCATGAAAACTAATTTCCCTTCCGAATACGACACGTTGTGCATATGCTTGTAATTTATGTGGTTAAAAATAACTGTGCTTTTCGGTTTGCAGTGCAGAATTACAAGTAAATGGTGGCTTGTAAACTCCAGTTTTATGAAGTCATCCCACTAAGTCGAGGAGGCGAAACGATTCCCGTCCCGTTAGCTCGGACCTATTATCATAATGGACTCGTCTGCACGCTAAGCAGTAATTTTCTCTCTCCGGTGTTCGTACCAGTGTCACCAAATACCATCAGAAGACGTGTCGGTTCACACTGCGGTCACCCCCCCGGATCATTCGGTCTGGTTGGGCCTTCCAAACTCGTCCTCCTTCTCGTTGCAGCAATCGGCATCGCCTTCTGCTGTGGTTTCCACCAGTCGGATCGGATGTTTCCAGCCTACATCCAGGCCCAGAGCTTTCACGCGTTCGATGAGACGCGGCGATCCTGTGGCTGTGGATTATGAGCGTTGTCCTGCAGTGGCTGTGGCGTAGCCGTAATATAGTGTTACACAAACAATGCCACACTTGGGCGTCTGGCTGGGTGGTTTTTTTTGCCGGACAAAGTGTGAGAGTTTTACACAGCAACCATTGTTAGTATTGTGTTTCCTACAAACAAGCTGTACTGCTTTCTTTCAACCTCGGCTACAGTTTATCCCGGAGTTGTGGCTACGCTATCGCGGAGGTGGTACAGACCAGGTTACGTAGTTCAGATATTCTCCTCTCTCCTATTTGAAGCTATGGAGTGAATTTATGAATGCAAAATTGGATTAGTGCTTCCAGATTGTTGCAACATGTTCATGTATTTTAACTTGACTCAACAGGTTCCATTCTACTTGCAGAGTTTGCATGTTCCTTCTGAGCATGAATAGATTTTTTAATCCAGTAATACTGTCAGATGAGATCGAGTTGGGTTAAACAAGATGGATCGATAGATCTTAGGTGGAGAAATCTGTAATTATCCAACTATGTACTAATCAAAAATGGTTAAAGTGCATTTAGAATAATACTAAAACTGTGTTTTTGTTTGCCACAGACACTTTAAAATGTGGATGTAAAACCTCCGATCAATTTTACTCTTTCACACTGACTTTAAACTAAAACTGAATGTAATAATGTTGCATCTCTACAACTAACCCCATCCCGGAAGGCTCCTAGAAGAATAATGGGGTTTGAATCATGCTCTCATCCACACAGTGACTTGCTGTATTTGGTGGGGATGTGTCGGACAGCTTTGTGTCTCGGGTGGAAGTGACAAGTTACTGCAGATTTGGCAGCTCGCTGTGAGTCGTCGTGTTAATCAGTTGCTTTTCTTCACTTGTTGACAGAGTGAATAAATAAAAGGTAATTCTCTTTACCGGTTAGTGAAATTGTATCAGTATAATTAAGGACGTGTGAGAATTGGAATAAGTAACTTGAAAAACAAACTGAAGAGCTATAAATGCATGTTATTGAATTGAATTCAATTGAACTTTATTTATATAGCAACAACAACAAGACAGTCATTTCTAGGTGCCCTTTACAGAGAGAAACTCAACAATCAGAATACCTGCATTTGATCATTTTCTCCTTATAATTATATGAGTGATACATGTGGCGTTGCAGTTTCCTTATGTACTCTGCAGCATCTTCTGGTGTAAAATGGTATGATAAAAATTGGTCATGTGAGGCCCCGTTTCCACGACAACATTTCACGTGAAAAATGCATGGTTTTTGCTTTTTGTTTCAGAAAAGTTTTGCAACGTTTTGAAAACGATTTTTATTTACACAGAAATGTCTGAAATGCTGAAAACGGTGTTCGTTATCACCTCCATTTCCATAGAGAGGGAGCCGTTTTCAAAAAGTTGTGTTTTCTGAGGCCCCGAGCAGCGTTGTGTAAACGGAAAAAGGAAAATACAACAATTTTTTTGTTTTCACATTAAGACATTGTCGGGTAAACAGGTCCTAACAGTACGTCATCCGACTTTTCTTTCACACTCGTGTTTAATTCAGAATATTTTTCTCCTTCTAATGGGTCCACTGGTGTACGAGCTGCTACCATTGGTGGACTTTCACTTGATGAGAGTTTAAAGGTGAATATGATTCAGTCTGTTTACCACAAAGCCCATTTACTTCAATCCAGCATGCTACATATGGTTTATTTTTTAATATTTTAGTGGTGTGCCGAGCATAATAATATTTTCCAGAGTATATTGTTGCTGGGAATGTACTGAAAGTACTGTACGGCAGCTGAGTCTTTGCGTGTTTATTTGGACCTGGTATTTTTCTTCTTAGGACGACAGCCACAACGTTTATGAGCTATTTAATTTAGTTGGCCATTGAGCATTTAATCAAAACATGGCTTCAGTCGCTGGTCAGGTCGGCAGTATTCGTTAATTTTTAAAGCAAAAAAAAAAGAAAGAAAAAGCAACAGAGTCATGTTCATTTACAGATCACTGACATGTTAAAATTTAAATCACCCGAAGTAGAAAAAGTTTTACACTAGGTTGTGTCAATCCCATCCAGGTGAATGTCCATCATAATTTGTAACTCTTTATATGAAGATGAGTCATAAAGTATGAATTTTTGCTTAGAATAGAAATATCTCATCTTTCTGTTTTATTCTTTAGGTTGACTCAAATAACTTCAAAGCAAGCAGCTAATTTTGTTGCAATAAAGAAACTCTGAGTGATGATTGGAGCTCCGAAAACAGACATTGTCTCAGAATAATAGCATTAAAAATGGTATCCTGTGGAAACTTAACACAACACTGCTTCAGGGCTGGTTATTTATGGTTGCACAAAACAATGAGAGTCTTTTCTGGTGCTTCGCAGTGGAAACGTGTCTGAAGAGAAGGATTCTGCTTGTGTTGCATCAAATTGTGTAGCTTCTTCCTACATGAAAAAAACAACAGGATGCTTAGTGAAGCTGTGTAGATTCTAGCAGTGAGCACAGTAATAAGGTTTAGATACATTCATCTTCTTGAGGGCACAAACACAATTCTGTTATCCACCATATTCTTTGTTCTCACACCTGCTTTTACCGTCTATGAGAGAAATGTGTTCTTAAGCATCATGTTTGTCTATCTCTTGAGTACAGTGGGTTCATCGGGACTTTTTCCTCTGCTGGAAACAGCTGCTTCTTGTATCCAGAAGTGACGTCATGAGAGCGAACAGAAATAGTCCGTTTACAAAGCCGAGAGCCAAACATGCTGAGAGAGGCTGCAGGTTTTCAGCTGATGGCTTCCTGTGAGGTCGCAACGTGACGCTCCTTTCACATTTGTCCGCACATTTTCATCATCACATGAGACATTTCAATTGTAATCATTCATAGATGACAACTGCATGATAGGAAAAGAGTCATATGACTCATTTATGTAACTGCGTATGACTTTTTTTAACATTATAAAAATTTAAATTTTCACATAATATTCAAGAAAAGTAAATTTTTTGGAGGTCAGGGGTTCTTATCTGCTATATCGTAGATCAGTGGTTTCCAAAATGATGTTTATGACTCTTTGAAGGGGTACCAGTAGAGATATAAGGTGCACCAAGTAAATAACTTAAAAAAAAAAGTGTGTATTGGCAGTGAAACAACTGTGTAAAAGAGCTTTTTTGAGACATTTCAGTGTTGATCTACTGTGGACAGAAACTCATTCATCTATACATCTCAAGTTCACGTGGATGTGATTGATTAGCCGCTGTCATTGCTGAGTTACGTTGGAGGAGTGAGAAATAGCTGGCAGATTCCTTGCGGGACTCCGTCCTCTCTCACATGTTCGGAAAACAGTTCTCGGTTACATAACAGAGCCAGCAGCCGGCTTCCTATCAGTCAGGCGGGGCGGGGAACATGGAGATGTCAGAGGTTCTTTACGGTCACAGCCTGCTCGAGAGTTTTTCCCACAGCGAGGGAGTGGACACTTTTAACCCCCCCTCTTCACCTTCTCAATGGTCCGGAGGGATCCGTGGCATGTCAGGAGGCCCTTGGCGTAGTGCTGGTGTTACGGGAGAATGAGCATACACACTTCAAACACTCACACATACACGTACACTCCAACACATACACACATGCACTCCAACACACACACCCTTCCTCAGAGCTGTGTTTACATTTGTGGGACGAGGCTGTGTGAACGCAGCAGATGAAGGAGCTCGGGGCATGAGAGACGAACAGTGTGTGGGTGTGTGTGTGTCGTCACTTGGTGAAGATTTCTGGGGGACAAAAAAATGAATTCCTCATCATGAAAATGATTACATTTTTGTAAAATTATGTGTTTTAATGTAAAGTTTAGGGTAAGTGATGGGGTTAACTAAGTAGTAGTTATGTCTGCAGGAAATGGACATAAGTCAACGTGATGTTCCATAAAGCAAAGGTGCCAAACACATTTTAGTTCAGGGGTCACATTCAGCCAAATTGCATCTTAAGAAGGGTAGATTGATATCGTTTTTCTTTGTTGTGGTGCTGAGTATACAAAATGAAATGTCTATATAGTTTCTACTGAAATCAATACAATCTCAAAATAAAGCCAATTTTAATTAAACCTTTTGATGCAAAATACAGTGAGATGTCCCCCCCAAAAAAACTTAATTAGATTTTGCATTATGGGAGTTTTTACAAACTCCCTGACAGCATGACTTTGATGCTACTTTATTATCAAAGGGCAGCAGCGCTGATGTCTCAGCTCGAATCTCAGTGTTGTGTTGTGCCCGCGACTCTTAAGAACTTAGTTTTATTTGAAATTTTTATTTGCTTGCTCAAAGATGATGATCAAAGATGATGTGTGCTGTGCGTTGACCTCTGATGTGTTGCCACAGCGTGGCTCTTAATTCACACAGTTTAATCCCAGCTAACAACGGGAGAGGGCAGGTTATACTCTGGACAGGTCAAACGGCAACACGCACGGATATTTACCAATCCAGAGGTCATTTGGAGTCACCTGTTGAAGTCACATTCATGTTTTGTTTTTTTTTAAATCAAGGCACAGGGAGAACATGCAAACATCCTCACGGAAGAGCCAAGCCCACTGTGAAGTGAGATAAAAGACTTGACCATTGAAACATTAGAACAGATCTAACAGAGGTATTTCCTTGTGTAAATGAAAAGATGCATGCAATCATTATGTGATATTTTCTATACATTTTTCACATCAACACAAGTATCTCATCATTTTCAATGTGTTGACATAGATGCAATGCAGATCGAAGCCTTGTCATTTCTCTGG